>QEOT01008378.1:954-18299 GCA_003123785.1 Pterocarya stenoptera | reverse complement strand
AAAAAAAAAAAGTTTAACACATATTGGGTTGGAGGATTGGAAACTTGTTCTAATCCATTTAAAAAATGTTCATCCGTCTCACTTGCATGTAAAAATAGATTACCTGACACATGATAGTGATTCTTAGAGAAAAAGTACATTTTATGAGCTTTTAATAGATAGACAATAATATGGTTCAAATTAATGGTTTGACTTGGACCGTTGGACGTGATATACAAAATGACGACAGTTTATAAAAGTATAAAAGTAATGCCACATATAGTTAAGAATATGTAAGCATTGTCTAATTATTCTTAAAAGAAATGAGGTCTATTATTAAAAAAATTAATTATTTATATATAAATTTTTTATTTATTTATTTTCTTAAAAAAATTATATAATGACACTCCACAATTATAATAATCATTTGTCAAAATTAAGTAGCGAACAACTTTGGAATAATGCGATAAGATCTCTTTCCCCCTTTTAAAAGGGTATGAGGTTAAAAAAGATATTTAAGAGGAAGATAGGGACATATGGGTCGTTGGACCTTTTAAAGTTTTAAACTCACATCACGACCGTTTTTATTCCATTGGTGGGGCCACGGTCGCTCCGATTATATTATCATTCATGGGATTCCTGTATTGATTTTTTTTCAAAAAACTTTTAAATTAAGTATATATTATATAAACAAAATAATATTTGCAATCAGAGTAAAGTATGTAAGCGCTGCGTAATTCTTTTAAAAAGAATGAATAAATAAAAAATTCATAAAAAAATAATTTTTAAATAATAAGTTATACTATTAAAAAATTATTTACTGTTTAGTAACCATATGTTTAAAACACTTTCAGACATGTTATATTTGTTTGGAAACAAATTTAAAAAATTACTTTCTGAGGTAGAAATGAAGATTATTTTATTTTTAAAAAATTTATGATCATATACTTGAAAGTTTAAAATTTTTAATTATCTGAAATTGTATGAATATTTTCACTCATTAACAATATTTTTAAAATTCAAATTACCTTCCACGATATCTAGAAGTTGTAATGATGTCTTTTCTCAAACCTAATTTTTATCTTACTTGTGATTAAAAAATACTTTAATACGTAACATTCAACAATCTAATTTTTTCATTAAATATCAACCGATGTTAAGTTTGATGAACTATCAAATTTATCTCCAAGCATATTGTAAATTTGTAAGTGTGTTTTGAAATTCTAAAGAGCTAGATACAAAGTTGAGTAGGAAATTATTTAATGAAGCTTCTATTATCGAAGAATAAATTTATGATGATCTAAAGCTGCTCCTTGAAGTTAACATTTCTTGTAGATCGCTTTCATAGTAAATATATCCTTGATNAAAAAAAATAAAACCATAGAAAAAGTTTTATCTATTTTGTGGCAAAAAGAACTGTTTACTACTTATTTATCAAACTATTGTAGTTAAATTTTGACGAGAAACATCATAACCTGTAATTATGAGAAGGAAAATGATACACATACAACCATCTTTCATAATCTTTTATATAATTATGTTTTAAATGTTGGTCATTTTTATAAACTCACTTATAAAGATTTTTTTTTTTCATTAGCAAATGTGTGGTATAAGGATGATGAGTATTTATAAAAATAATATTATTTTTATAGAAATATCCTCAATTTAAGACATAATTATAAAAAATGATATATGTATATAAGAACTCGTACTGTTAAAAATACTATATCAGAATACACATCGGAAGCAACATTACTTCGTCGACAAATCTTAGATCCAGTGCGGTGTTCAACGGATTTTTGTCGTCGTCGTTGTTCATCAGAAATCCTCCTCAATCCTTATCGTCAATGGTGGAGTGTGCCACGTGATAATATACCAAAACAACACCCACATATTCCACACCTAAAAGCCGAGACTAAAGAGAACCATACATGTGAGAGAGGTTTTCTATTTGTGCTGTTACAAGTTACTTATCCAAATGGGAGAGGGGCTATGTAAATAGTCCCTCTAACTGTAACCCCTGGTTGGCCATTAATGACCAGCCATCAAGCCTCATGAAGTGGCTATTAAATAGCCACTTCATAACCCCCATGAGAAGAGGAAGTGGTGCCCAGTATGGGTACCTCTTTGCCACATCTCCCACGCCCATATAGTGGGCAAGACCCCAGGTATGTATCTTTCAATATGTTCTCAATCTCGCTTATACTAGAAAATAAGTTGTGCGACCATCAACCACACATATAAAAGAAAAAATGAGAGCATTATACCAAATCGCTCTAAGAGAAAACCAACATAGTAACATCCTTAAAAGTGTTTCGTTATGCCCTGACTCATTTAGTCACATTAAATTAAGTATCCATAATCTCTCTTGAGTCCAAATGACTCAAAGTATTGCTCAATATCTATATGATGTACTCACAACTATGTCGCAACTCCTAAGAAGCAACACAACTTGCCTGAAATGAGTACACACTAATGTTGATGTGTTACCAAATAGTTTTCTCATCGCCCTCATGTCATTCTGTTTCAGTCCAGTCGTTTTCCCAGTAATGCCTCTTTAGACCTTATCATTCATGATCATAAATAACATGCCAAAGTAGCAGATACTAAAACATCAATCTCGTGACATAGCCAAAGGTCTCCTAAAGGCATAAATAAATTAAGATCATAAATTACAACCTACATGACTCACGCAGTGAGGAAGTAAGGATCTATTCACTCACCTCTACTATTGATCGTAAAAGCACATGTAATATGAAATACATATTACGGTAGAATTCGTTTTTAAAAAAAAGAGTGTATATCTAATCTCAATATACCTTACAGTTCTTAGTGTTGTTATCTCATCGCCTAATTCGAATCCTTCCATTTGCTCACTATCCAAAGTGCTAAAGAGAATATCGTATCTGGCTAAACCACAAGCTACTAGCCTGTAGGTATTTCGCAACATGGATTGCATGGTAGTCAGCGCTGCACCCACGTGTTGGCGAGTCGTGCTCTTTTGTGTACAGCAGAGCTTGCAACATGGTGCGTGCTGCTCTATGCACAACAGAGGACAACACCTCTGTTAAACATAACTTCTGGTGTACACTGCTTCATGGCAGCTCTACAGAACATGATTGGTGCCTGGGACTGCCATTCAAGCTTGCACAAACCATCGGCGCATGTCACACCATAAGCCACCCTGCATGGCAGGAACTGCGGCAAGGCCTAGTGCGTTAAGCAGTGGTTGCAACGACACCTTGGGCAGCACAACCCTCTACAGTGATTCATAGCAATCACTTTGGGCGCACAACATACTACGCTCTTCACTCATGTGGCACGCACTGTAGTGCACGTAGCAATGTAGCATCATTTGTAGCGTGCAAAGCACTGTGCATAGCAATTGCAGTGCCCACAACATCCATTCGGGCACACGATGCCCTTAAGGTGCACGTTGTTGCGTAGACGGCAGCCCATAGGTCATCTAGCAACACTGTTCATGTTGGTAGCTTTGCTCTTGCGCTGGTTGCGCAGAGCCGCACTCCGTTGTGGAAGTAACAGAGCTTGCTGCATTGAGCACAACTTTCTCTCGTGCACAGCAAATAGGCTGCATCGATTGTGAGAATTTCATTGTTCATCTGAAACACTCACATATTCCATAGCCTAAAAGCTGGAACTAGAGAGAACCATACATGAGAGAGAGATTTTCTATTTGTGTTGTAACAAGTTACTCATCTAAAGGGGAGGGTGGAAATAGTCCCTCTAAATTTAATCTTCGACTAGCCATCAAGTCTCATGAAAATATTCATAACCCTATGAGCAGTGGCAGACCCACATTATACATAATTCTATAAATATAGAAAATTTCTTCCCCAAAAATTTATAATCTCCATATACTCTCTAAAACTTTCTAAATTTTCAATATACCTAAAAATGCCTCTCTCTAGTTTTTTTTCTTATAATCTCAAAATTCTATTTAATTTCTATATATTATTTATTCCCAAGGATGTGGCATTTTCAAAATTAAACTTAAAACTAAGTTTAGAATAAATAATAAACTTATTAATATGGATCCCAATATTTTTTGTTATACAATATTGGGCTTCTTAATATGGAATCCAAAGTGAAAATATAAGAAAAATTATTTAAGGTCGATGATCTATATAAAAAATAGTTGTCAGATTTTATACTCTAAACTTCATTGAGTAAGAAAAGAATTTATTTAAACTTTCAATTATAGCATTATATGTTTAATGTGATACGAAAATATCTAAATTTTGCATAAAATCTGATAAAGTAGCTTACATAATAGAATAAAAGATGACATTCTAAAATATCTCTTGATAGTTTATATGAAAAAAAACTAAATTCTAAATATTTCATTACAAAAATAACAATGGATGAATATTATTTTACGAAACATTATCATTAGAATCTGAGACATTAAGTTGTATTTTTATAATTTTATTTCTACATGAACGGAGCAAATTATCGAGATATACTTTTATATGTAATTATGTTTTTATAATTTTTCAATCTCTTTTTAATTTACATAAAAGATATGATGTTGGCAGTCTTAGGATGTGTAATTATTGTCCACTCTCTTTGAAAAAAGTAGATAAATCTATAACTAATATAAAAAAAAAATTTTTAATAGTAAACTTTACTCTTTTTTCAAAAGAAATATATAGTGCTTACACACCTATTGTATATATTATTACTCTTTATATAAATATATCATACAGTAAAAAGTTAGCTCCTCTCGACACAACTGCGCATGAGAAGGAGAATGAGTGGCTAGTATGAATGGCTCTTTACTACACGTACAATATGCAATTAAAATTATAAGGCATGTTTAGTTTGCCAGGAGAGTATTATCACTTTTAAGAGAATGAGAATAGTCATTTCAATTTGTGAAGGGATGAGAAATAGATATTATTATTCTTTTATTTAGCGAATGTCCATTACAAATTGGTTGCAATTGCTCCATTCTTTTCTGCAGAAAACGACCAAGATTATTTTACAGAGCTTAAAATAATTAAACCTATAAAAAAGAGCGTTGATGTCAGAAAGCATGAAGGGATGGGTGCAGTAAGGCATTGAAGCCACGAGAGCCGACAAAAACGCAAGTGGTCCACGTGCCTGGAAAAGATGATGATGATTGGTTGACTGGAAAAGCATATCAGAAATGAACTTTGATCAGGTACCTTCCGCAGGGCACAGATCGAGTGCGTGTGATGATGAAGCCGACCCGATTCACATCGTCAGGACAATATACGGTAGATATCCACACCACGTCATACTATTGGTCTATTACTCATTTAATTTTTTTAATATTTTTCTTCAGCAGGATTTGACAAACTCGTTTCATTCTTTCCGCTCGTATCACATCTGCTAAAGATTTGGCCGAGATTCAGAAAAAAGTGTCAGCTTGATAAAAAATAAATAAATAAATTTTAGATAGCTTTAGAGCATGATTTGAACTTTAAAGCAGAACCATTCGTTTGGTGAAATGTATTTTTAAAATTTAATTAATATTATATTTTTTTATATTTATTTATTTTATTTAAATTTAATCTTTATATTAAATTAATTATTTACTCTCTATATAATAATAAAATATTATTAAATTAATAATTTTTTATTTAATTTATTTATATTACATTTTATAATTCTACCAATTTAATATTAATAATAATTATATTCTAATTAAATTAATATTAAAAAAATAATATTTTTAAAAGTTATTTAATGCTAATAACAAAAAATATTTGATTAAACTCATCAAAAATTATATCTAAATTTCTTAATTACAAACCAAATAGTATTTTTATTAGAGTGAGAAACTAATATTTTAATATTTACTTAGAGTGAGAAATTATTACAAACCAAATAATCGATTTTAATCAATTAATCAGGTCTCTATTAGGGTTCTATCGTGCTTCACAAAAGGTAATCAACTCATCTTCTCTTGTTTTTTTCGATTTGTTGTTATTCATATTTTTTTTGTGAAGGTAATCAACTCCTATTCACAGAAGGGGATATTTTTTTGTTGTTATTCATATATGTGTTTGAGTTTCGGATGAATGTTCCAATGGGTAGTGGATTCAAATTTGGATTCGGCCTGGCTTCAGTTTTGTTTCATTATTTCAAATTTTCATTTCATCTCTATGTTCATAGTGTAGTAATCTTCTAGTTTTTTTTTTTTCGTTATAGTAAATTTTATTTATTTTCACTAGTAGATCAAGTAACTTACATGCTTTAAAGTGAAAATTATTTACTTGGCTTATTCAAAAGTGAGTTTTTTAATTGGTTTGGAGAGTACTCTTGTTACCTTGAAATCGAAGTGGCTTGGTTGATGCTATAGAATATTGAACAACTTATTTTCATTTCTCCAGTTTGTTGGGCACGGATGATCTGGAACAATCAATAGGTTTAACATTATTTTGATGTTTACTGTTGTTGCCTCTAGATTCCATTATCATCAGAATATGAGCAATTGAGAGACTACACATCTTTGTCAAGGAAGATCATAGTGATGAACAAGATGGACCTTACCGTAACTCCATCCTTTTGGCCATACAATTTTTGTTGCAACATTTGTTGCTTATGTTGCTAGAGGATGCTGAGCGGTTAAGTTTTGATCTTTTATTATTGAGCAAAGTTGATTTTGCTTCTAAGATTAACTAATCAAGTTCCAGTTGAAGAAAAAAACCAATGCCATTTTGGTATTTGCTTATAATTTTAGATAATAATCTCTTTTAAAGCTGCTGAAATACTATCTCAGCAAATATGTTTTGACTACATTTTCGTATTGCAGCTTGGCCTTTGTTGGGTGATACTGAATGTTGGTGGATTTTGGGATGCGGCTTGGCCTTTGTATTATAAATTGTTGTTAGTTTTTGTATTTTGGGCTACAGCTTGTTTTTATGATGGAAACAAGATGGTTGGCTACACTACGACTGGAAAAAAGTTGATGAAATGTCATGTACTGAGCTTCCTCACAGTATGATCATTAGTGTAACTTTTCCTAGTAGGATACATACCAATATACATATATATATATGACTGAAAAAGAAGACCTTTCAACTTCTCAATAATGGAAGGGAGTAGAAACTTCATGTTACGAGGGAAAAGCTTATTTTTGGGAATTATTATCTAGAGATATGATGCCTTGATTGGTAAGGCTCTTATAAATCAACTTCTGTACACTACACAACCATCAAGATGTCAATATGATGGGCTGATTCTTCTTTTGGTTTTGGCTTGGTCTTACAGTAACTCCATCCTTTTGGTTTTGGCTAGAAATATGCTGCATTACTTTATACGCTATGGTTAGAGATATGATGCATTACTTTATACGCTATGGATACTTTCAAGTATGGTAAAAGGAAGAGTCCCAATCTCCTTTTTTTTTTTATTTTTTAAACTTATTGTAAGGTGTTTTCTGAATAACAAAGTTAATAAGGACTTTATGCTGTCAACTTATCAGAAAAAAAAAAAAGACTTTCTATTCTCATGGTATATACTGTACAATAAAAATTTGGTTTGGTAGTCATGATCTATTGATGAGATGAATTTTGGATGGTGGTCTTTTAATCCTGTTATTTTTTCTTGGAGAATGGTGTTATAGTAAACCATTTTGCCTTTTATCTCTAGAGAGATATGCTTCATTGTGAAACTGGTTTGACATTTGCAGTTGAAAAAGAAATATTAAAACATTTCTTGTTGCAAGTTTCTGCAGAGAAAAGAAACCAATAATTGCAAATACTGGTGGAGTCTCCTTTGACACCTTATGGAGGTGTATAACTGGCTATAGAAGTGGCTTGTAACTGGATGTTTTTATGTCCAGCACATGTTTTGTATAGACTCAAATATTTTGCTAAACTTGGAGATGCTGGAAATATTGCTGAATGAACTACTCTGTATATATGTTTTGTTTTTATGAACTATTTTGCTAAAGTTGGTGGAAACTGGGATAAACTTTCAATGTTGCTACTGAAATATGTTGGTACTGTTCCATGAATTGTTGGTGGAAATGAAGTTTTAATTGCTCCCAGTTGGGTCAAGTTATATTTTCTTTATTAATTAAATTATTAATTAATATATGGTTAGCGTAATTTGAAAGAAAAAAAATTAAAAATATTATTATTAAAAAAATAATATTATATTATTATTTTAATGAATCTAATGACTAATCTAATGTGAGGTTATGGATAGGAAGGTTTTACATTTATGGAAAACATGTAAAAACATCTTTATCTTCATTTTTATATTTACATAATATATCTTTAAATTCATCTACATTTACAGAGTATTGGCATTAGATTAGCCAAATGTCTTTTCATCTTCAAATTTAGCAAATATCATCCATATTTACTCCACATTGAATTAGCTAAATTGTTTTCATCCAAAGTATAAGCTAAAGTAAATTCATTATTTTTTTCAAATATGAAAAGAATTATAGCAAGTCTAAAAGTATTTTTTGAGGTTATTATATTATAGATATGAGATTTTTATTTACATATGAAATTATTATATTATAGATTGTTGGATTGTGAAAATGAAAATGAAAATGATTGTTGGAGGTTATTGAAGATTATGAAAATAAAATAAACAAGTAATTAAAAAATAAAAATAATTAAAAAACTATAAATTTTTTTTTTATTATTATAGAGAGTATGATGACTAATTCAATGTAGATTTCAAGTTTTGAACGATTAGCTAAAAGTGAAAAATCTACATATTAGTCAAACTTTGAAGAATAGGATTGGCCAATCCAATGCTAATGCTTGAAACTAAATTTTAACATAGCTATGATTCATGAATAGTGCTTCACTGCAGCACTCTTCATTCACTCTTCAAACATTATTTTTAATGTTTTTTCTCTCTCCTACTCATTAAAATCAATTTTCTGGAATTTGTATTGAGATGATTTTGATATATGAAATTTATATTAAGTTGATGACACAAAGAGTTTTTTAGTACATATTAATATTTATTGATAAAATTGGTCATTTTGATATATGAAATTTGTAATATTTAGATATATGAAATTTATATATTTGAATACATGGTGCTAATTGTAAAATATATAAACAATAATAATTTTAAGAAAAAAAATTAAAAAATAATAATATTTTATTATTATTTGGTTCAAATATGCATAATCTAATGTGAGAGTTTTTCTTGATATGCAAAATCAATTTTCAAAATATGTAATTTTAAAGATGTATATAGAGAAACCAATGCTAGTGCTTGGTAGACATCTTCAAAATAAGATGATTAGTTTTTCTTTTAAAAAACATTTAAACACATAAAATCAAAAGTAAAAGTAAAAAAAAAAAATTAAAAGAAAATATTATTTTATTATATTGTTGTATACAAATTGTAATTTAGTTGTCAGTTTACCATTTCTATTGTCTATTTATTATTTTATAATTTATTTACTATTTCTATTATCTATTTATTATTTTATAATTTATTTAAAATTTTATATTTATTAGTTATTTTTTTAACATCCTTAATTATTAAAAAAATATACATTTTTACTAGTAGTCATTTCTTTAAGTAAAATAATAATAATAATAATAACAAATAAAATAAATAAAATGAATTGTAAATAAGTGGTAAGAGGTAGTAAGCCTATCATTATCCAATTCCTTTGTATCAATATTCAAATGGGTCCCATTTCCACTTCTGCTCAAAACACACCACGATTTTGTCCTCATCGCATCCCCATCGATGGTCAGCCAGTGACCCGAACTCTCTCTTCTGCTTTCTCTCTTTCTTATTAAGAAAGAAAGCTAACACAAAAACTGACAATTCAATTAAGTTCTTCTTTGGATACAATAAGTGTTTCATCTCATCTCATCTCATAACTATAATTTTTTTAAATTCACACACAAAATATAAATAACAATTCAATTTTTTTAAATTCTAAAACAATAATAATATTAAAAATAATATTTTAATGATATTTTATTTAACTTTTATCTCAACTAATTTTATCTCAATTTACTATTCAAATCACACCTAAATATTGGGACAACATATAGATATTGTGGCTGCAAAATGCGAATAGTTAACTATAAAAATAAAATTAGAAAAAAGAAAAAAAAAAAGTTTAAGCCCTATGATGGTTTTCATTTATGTCAAATCATAAAGAAGTGTGCAGGCAGAAGAAATGATAAAGCTAACATTAAATTCTGTAGTGAATCCACCGTGTAGAACTAAAAAAATAAACGGTGTAGTAGACCCGTAGGTAAAACCCATATTTTTATAAAATTTGAAAGAAATAATTTAATATAGCACATCCAATAGATTATACACTTTAGAACTAATATCTAGTTTGCTATAGTAACATCTCTACATCTATAAAATACTATTCATACTTGTATAAATATTTAGAGAAAAGCTACTCATCCGTCGGTTCAAATTTCATACACCACACACGTGACGTGGCCAATCCAGTCGAAATCTATTATGTTGATTACAAGTTAGGCTGTGCTGATCTTGATACCTGAGGACCAATTTTTTCACTTTTTGAAAAAAGCTACACCTTACATTTATTACATGTCAGAGACTCTACCGACCCACTTTATCTCAAAGAGAAGGTGGCCTGCATGGTGACCAAATGACTGTGTTTCTCAGCCACGACGACCTCAGATACGGCCAGTCTTTGCTCGTCCAAGTCCGACTTTGAGGTCCAAACAAAAAGCTTCATCTCCCTCCTTTGCGTCGGTCATGTTTCTATGGGGATACAAAGTTGCGCACCATAGAGGAATTTTTTTTGTTTGCTTCTTCTTTCATCATCATCATCCTTTGCTTTTTCTTTCTCCCCTGTCTCGATCCACAACTTTTATTTTTCGACTTTATTTTTTGAAGGCCATGATTTCGGTTTATTGAAATAGAAGAGACAGACATCGGGAGAAAAAGGCCGAATAGAGTGGGAGAGAAGTAACGAGGTGAACAGGAGGAAGTGAAAGAGAGGAAGGAGAGCACAAGAGAGAAGTAATAAAAATACTGATTTGATTTGTAATCTGACACTGTAAGTGAGAGAGAAAGAGGGACTTGTAAGTGAGAGAGAACCGTGATGTGGTATTCGGACCGGATTGGCCACGTCACGTGTGTGGTGTATGAAATTTGAACCGGCGGATGCAAAGAATTTTTCAAATATTTAATTTATTTATCTCTCTACTTTTTATTGTTTATTCATTTCTCTATCTACTTTCTATAATGCCCTGACTCTGACGTACGGAAACGTGAGAATCATGACATCGGAATGATGATAACATGGGTCAAGCATCCCAACGATAAGTATTCAAGTGTGTGCAACATATAAAAAGTGCACAACAAAAGGCCCAACAGTTAATTAAAAGTTAGCAAACTAAGTACCAGAAATTTAAATACAGATTTCCAAAATAAAATGCATTTAAAAAGTTATACATTTATCCAATTTAAATATAATACAAATCAAATACATAGCAAAAAAGTGGGAGACAAATCCCAATACACAAGCAAGTGATTCCAAATCACTTTTCCGGCAAAGTCGAATCCTAAGGCTCTACATCAACATCATTTGCATTAAAATCTATGGTACCATAAAACGGTGCCACAGGGTATTGAATACCGTGAGATTATGAGTCTCAAAAAGTAATCAACCAAACAACCCAAGAGATATAAATGCACTAATGCAACTAACAAATATTCGTACACATGACAAAACACGAATGTGACCTAAAACCCTCATTTTCCCTGACAATGATTATTTTCTAACGTATGCCAAAAATTTCATTTAACCCAAAACACACTATGAAAAATATCCGCAATTTTCTCAGAAAATGGCCCAAACATAAACTAACAATTTTCTCAGAAAATTGTGTTTGTAACTATTAAATCATAAACTGTCATTTTCTTAGAAATGACCCAACATAATCATTTATCGGACATTGTAGGCGGGAATCATAGGCGGGACTCTACCACCATCCCTACCGCGTCTACCTTAAGCGGGAATCACAGGCGGAACTATCACCATCCCTACTTACCACTATTCTTACAGCTCGCGCTGTAGGCGATAATCGTAGGCAGGACTACCACCATCCCTGCCTCGTGCACCGTAGGCAGTAATCACAGGCGGAACTCTACCGCCATCCCTGTTTATCACCTTTCCTACCGCATGCACCGTAGGCTGGAATCACATGCGTGACTCTACAACCTTCCCTGCTTACCACAATTCCTTTAGTCTCTTTTTCCTTTCTCTCAAACTGTTCAATCCATTTATTTCAAATATATCCAAAATCATTTTTCACATGAAAATTCAGTTTTCATTCACAACACATGAGCATGCATGAAATAATGCAATAAATGCAATGATGCCAAACACAATATAAATGCATGCAAGCATAATTAAATTAAATAAACAAACCATCCTCACATCCAACCTACCCCCATACTCCTCGAACTTAAAGTCCGGCACAACTAACCAGACTGCAAAATATTTTTCAATGCAAAAATATATTTAAATCTCAAGAAATTTTTTGAAAAATTACTTACAGTGCTAAAATATAATTTTCGTAAGATCAAAGAGGTGCAAGAAGTGGTGGTACAACAACGTAACAATGCAAATTGCACTATGGTCGTGGGTCTTAAAATCCAACTTTTGAACGGGGATAAATGAAGACTTAGGATGGCTAGAGAAGGGCTTAGGGGTGTTGGTGAAGCTAATGGTGGTGGTCATTGGTCGTGGATGGCGGCGTGGGTAGCGGTTGAAGACCAAAATACCTAAATCGAAAATGGGGATGAAGGGGCTTCAAATGTGGTGGATCGGAGCTGAGGAAGGGTAGGTTAGGTAGCTAGGAGGCCGCTGGTGCTGTGGTGAAAAGATGGTGGCCAATGGCGGTGCTGGATGACAAAGATCACGCGACTTAAAACCGTGCGTGGGGGAGATTGGCAGCGCGAGAGAAGAGAAAAAGAGGAGAAAAAGAAAAAAGGGAAAAAGAAAAAGTGAGGGAAAGAAATGAGGTCTATTTCTCACAACTTGGGTCACAAAATTGATCCAACGAAAAGAATTTCAAAACAGTAAGTTGAATAAAATAATTCAAACACAGTGACTAGCTAAAATAAAATAATAAAAAAAATCCAACAATACAATAGTTTTAAAGTCCAATATTAAACTAATTTGAAGTAAAGAGTAATTTAAATGCAAAACAATAATTAATATCAAGAAAGTACATCATAATAAATTTCACAACTTAAAAATCATAAAATAAATCCAACGAGAAATTCGATAAATTTAAAACAACAGAACCTATATTTAAATTAAATAAAATAATACTTCAATTAAAATACACTAAAATATGGGACATTACTCTTTCTACTTTTTACTTTATTTGAAATGAATAAAATATATTAAAAGTATAATATTTAAATAATATAAAGAAAAAATAGGTAAGCTAATGTATGATATATTGTAAAAGTCAGTATGTAAAATAAAAAAAATAAATTTTGGTGATATATTTTAAAGAATAGGATGAACAATTCATTGAGAGTGATCTGTAAATGTATCATTTTTCATGTATGATATCATTAGAATCATTTTTCATATAAAATAATTCTTCTTATCAACCATTATTCACTATCCTACATCTCATCTCCTATAAAAAAAATGTCAGGTATAAGATGTGAGAGTGAATAGTGGCTGATGTATAACATTATTCTTTTATGTATGATTTCATCAGTAAGCTTGATCTAAATTTTTTATATAGTTATTATTGCACTATATATAAAATTATATTAATTGAATTAAAAAATAAATATGCAGGTCAACTTAACACATTTATATGAAAGAGAATAAATGAACGGTATGAGGTATCCATGTTAAGACAATAAAAGGTAATTACTAAATCGATTAAATGGGTATGTTGCGTCGTCCGTTAATTAAATAAGTAGGATTCGAATTTTAAAATCTAAACCATTAAATTAAATGGATCAAATTCGAATTCATCTAATATTATGACATGATAGGACACAAACAATACAGATTGCCAAATCTAGGAATAGGAGGAAAGACCTCTCCCACATGCTAGATGAATGAGAGAAAGAGCAGCTCCCATGAAAATACTTACGTTTAGATGGTGTTTGCAAGGAACTTCAAATGAGGGGAGACGATTGGCCTCCCTTGTACCGGCGGGAGTAGATGCCCCGAAGCTCAATTGACCTTTCGAGATTACAGAGAGGGTGGGTTGGGGTCGGTCGGGGTTAGGTGAGAGAGCAGAGATGAGAGCTTTTTTTTGCCACTACTACATCCTTACAGTGGTTTAGAATATTAGCATTGGTTTTATCAAAGTTATCTTTAAAATTTGATAAAAAGTATATATTTTTTATAAATTTAAAATCTCTCTATCCATAATCCCACGTTAGATTAGTCATTAGATTTATCAAAATAATAATATAATATTATTTTTTTAATAATAATATTTTTAATTTTTTTTCATATTTTACAATTATACTAACCATTCATACATTAATAATTTAATTTGTTGCTTAAATTATTATTTCCTAACTAATTGTTTTCCTCAAACTAATTACCAAATAAACACATTTTACAAATTAATTTTCAAATCCAAACTAATAGTGTTCTGGTGTATTTTGTAATAAAATAATGAGATAGACTTATGAATAGTAAGTCTTCAAATATGAAGTTGAAAATAAATTTATTGTAGCTCAAAGTTTGAGTTCTGGTGTTTACCGAAGCCAATGTTCACGTTTTAACTCCCAATCCATTCAAATTTTAGACATTCCTTCGTTTTACCGAATCGGATGCGAGTGCTCTAAGAATCCTTTCCATTACCCCAACCAGCATCTCTTTAATTTGTTCGAACTCCTTTTCCTTCTCGTATTTATTCTCATTCCAAGACGTTGATCCCACATGTTTAAGCAGTGGGTAATGCATATGCCATTTCAATGAAGTAGATGAAAGGCTGCATTAAGCTACAGAGAGAATCTTGGAAATAATTTAAGCATACAAGACGACCCCAGCTTTTCATCGCCTATATTCTCTCGTTTATGCTGTTCTTGCATTTTTGGTTCTTATTTTTACACTATACCCAAAACACACTCTGCTTATAAAAATCGTCTAGAAGTTCACAGAAGCTATTCTAACATGATACGGAAGGAACTCTTCCGGAGAGAATGGGCGTCAGAGAAATCCAAGTGGCAGGCAAAGCCCTTACAATCCACGAACTCGAGGACGTCTGCGACTCAGTCACCGGCCGAGCACTCACCGGGTCGTGGGTTTGGGACTCTGCCCTGGTGTTGTCCGATTGGATAGCGACTCAGAACTTTGATTTCCGGGAGAAGACCATCCTCGAGCTTGGCGCCGGGGCTGGCCTCCCCGGCTTAACGGCGGCTCTTCTCGGTGCCGGGCGAGTTGTGCTCACCGACATTGGGCCGCTACTTCCTGGGCTGATAAGGAACGTGGAAGCCAACGGGCTGCAGGACCGAGTCGAGGTGAAGGAATACGTTTGGGGATCGGACAAGTCAACGAGTCAGTCCCGGGACTTGGACGAGTTCAACCTGGTCTTGATGTCGGACGTGTTTTTCGACACGGAGGAGACGGCTGCCCTGGCGAAAACGCTGAAAAGGGTATGTGGGGAAAGGAAAGATACTGTGGTTTGGGCGGCATGCGAGGTTCGTCCATGGACCCCTGAGTGCCTGAATGCGTTGGCGACTCAGGGCTTTGGAGTCGTTGAGTTGTCGAGTCAGTTCAATCCCTCCAACACCTCCAATTCTCTGGAAGAAGAGATTTTTGACGTGTTCGCCATTTTCCAACTAATACCACCGAACCAAGAGACCGACGTTCAAGCTGCCGTTCCCTCTTCATTTCTGTAGTTTTCCCTACAGTAATTTTGTTTCTATAAAGAATGCAAAAAACCTTTTTGCACTTCTTGCGGTAGCACAAATTAATCATACACGTAAAAGAAATTATTTTTCCATTTTTTTAAAATGGAGTAAGCATAGCTCTATGGCCTTGTTTATTTTCAAGACCAAAATTTAAAATTTTAAAAACTTTCCATTCCATCGTTATAATTTTCTCAAATCCTCATATAAAATAAAATAAATAATTCAATTTTTTCAAATTTTAAAATAAATATAATATTAAAAAATATATTCTAATAATATTTTATTCAACTTTTTAATTTTAATCTTATCTCATCTCATTTCATCTCTGAAAACAAACGAGGATCTAGTTTGTTTTTGCAGATAAAATTAGTTGAGATTAAAATTAAAAATTGAATAAAATATTATTATAATATAATTTTTAATATAGTTTTTATTTTAAAATTTAAAAAAGTTAAATTGTTTATTTTATTTTATATAAAAATTTGAAAAAATTATAATAATTAGATAAAGATAAGATAAGTTGTGAAAACAAATTAGGCTTAAAAGGTTGTATGTAATGTTTTACTTTTTTTTAAACATTTATGAAAAATCACAAAATTATTAAAAAATATTTCTTTGACAAAAAATAAAAAAATAAAAATTTCCGTAATTCTTTTCAGTTGGCAAATCAATCGGTGAGAGTGGCATTTACCTTCTAGAAATTCTCCCACGCAAAAATAGAGAAAAATAAAAGGAGAAACGAGAGTATTAGAAGGTAAAGAAATTCATTGTGTGAAATTAACATTTCAATATCTTTTATAGGACTAGTGTGTCTGTTTGAGTTTAAGTTTGGAGACTTTGGTCCGTTTGGACAGTGAGATGAGATGAAATGAGATAATTTTAGATAAAATTTAAAAGTTGAATATTATTCTTATTTTGGAACTTGAAAAAGTCGAATTGTTTATTATATTTAATGTAAAGATTTAAGAAAATTATAATGATAAAATAAGATGAAACAATTTCTATATTTAAACGAGACAAAAAAGGTGTTTTATAGGACTAGTGTCCTTGTTTGAGTTTATCCTTCCAAAAAATAAAAAAGTTCGAAGCCTTTATAACTTGGTTTGGATAAAGGAGTATTCTCATTATCTTATTACTATTTTTTACCAACTTTTTATTACTATTCACCACTATTCAATATTTTATCATTACATTTTTACTACTATTCTATAATATCTGAAATTACTTCACTACCCAAATGCAACAGATCCCGTTTGGTCTCAACACATCTCATCTTATCTCAACATCCAAAGACCAATCAAATATAAACACTATTCATTTTTAGCCTTTCAACTATTTATCTAATCACCACCGTAGGTGTATGTTTACTAAAAAATAAATAACTCTTTAATAGCAAAACCTTTTTAGTAAAGCTCTGCAATTAAAAGTGCTACTATGAAAAACTCTTTTCTTATTTCAACCCAAACAAGCACTAAATATCA
>QEOT01008376.1:2343-37430 GCA_003123785.1 Pterocarya stenoptera | reverse complement strand
TCCCCTCTTGAGTTTCGAATTACCCCTCCCCGACCACAAATACTTGGGTTGCCCAAACTACACCCATCTACATTCAGCTTGACGAAACCTGATGGGGCAGTCCATCGCAAAACCAAGATTTTGGTGTTTTGATAACTAAGAAAGTGATATGATATGATGATATGATCTCTTTGACCCTACGACATATACATGACCAAATATTTTGATCTTCTTGCATCGATCATCTTGTGTTTGTGATTCTTTTAAAGTCAGTGTAGAAGTTCTAATAAAATTATAAAGAATTGATCATGAGCTGCCTAGTCTAATTTGCGAAGAGGGATCATATTTTTATCGATAGTGACTTTCATTGCATAACAGGGATCATATATGAAATGATATTTCTGGACGTGAATTACAACCAATCTGTCTCTCTTCCATCGAGATTCGAGTGCAGACATGTGCGAGAGAGAGAGAGAGAGAGAGATGCCTAGACATTGGTCAAGTGGATTAATTTAGTTCTAATTATTTATTGGTTGCTGTGATCACAGAAGTCCGAAATTTAATTTGCAGCACTTATTTATTGGTTAATGGAAGATCAATAGAAAATGAATTGGCTCCGTGTACGTTGAGATTATGTTAAAAAAAAAAAACGAGTGTTGAGATTATCATGTTATTATAATTGGATTGAACATGATGAATATTCTTTAGATTAGGTTGTATATTCAAACTTCAATTCCTTTCACAGTTCCACTCATCATCATCATCATAAATATTATTATAACATTTTCCGGAGAAGGTACGATGTATATATATATATATATATATGTGTGTGTGTGTGTGTGTGTGTGCGCAATATTCCCACCTTCATGATCCCTTTTTACTTGGATCTTATTAGAAATTTAGACGTGAGAAAGTGCTTTAATTCGTATTTTATACTTTTCCCTTCTCTCGTTTACCTTTTTTCTGATCAATCCACATCGCTATATAAAGATATAAATCAACGTCATTGAGATATACACACGCACATATATATATATATATAAATATATATTTATATATTAGCGTTTCAGACTCATGAAAACTAAAATCTAAAACCGTAGTGATCAGTAGCGTATTATTTACATTCTCTCCTGATGATGACAATTATATATAGCGATAAAATTATTTGTCACATTGGTTAATTAATCGATTGGTCTATCTGTTAAATGAAGATAGTACTAATTGCACGCCCAGATTAATTTCATTCATCGTTTGCTAATTATATGCCCCAACTATATATATATAGTAATTGTAACTATGCCTCCTAATTTATACCACTCACTTAGTTCTTTTGACGTGGTAGTACTAGTACAATATCATGTGACTTATTAAAAAAATTAAAGATCACTAAAATCCTAGATTTCTTCTACAATTTTATGCTTATATATATATATTTTTTAATAAGTCATGTGACACCACGCTATGGTACCACATTAAGGGCAAAGTGAGTGGTATAAATTAATTAGGGAGCATAATGGCGCAATTTCTCATATAAATATATATATATATATTACTAATTGGTGTGATCCTAAATTCGAGATGAACCGAAGTGCATAAACCTATGTTATAGTCGATGCTTATTTATTTATTTTTCATTATTTTTTATGATGACTAGGAAATGAATTAATGGTGTTAAGATATAAATTATATAATATAATCTATATCTTTCTGTCAATTTAAACTTTTGGGACAAGTGATAATTTCAAATGGTATCAAAGCAGAGATCCTGAGGTCGAACCTTGACTCTACACTCTATCTCATTAATTTAATTAAATATTTCACGTTGTGGACTTACTCATTGAGAAGAAGCCTGACTTACACGTGAAGGAGATCAGTGTTAATATATAAATGAAATAATAAAAATTATATTTTCTTATCACTTAAACTTTTGAAACAAGTGATAATTTCACATGCCCATAGTCCAGTTAATGAATTTGGCTTAATTTGTCTCGAAGATCAAATTAAAACACCCGAAGCCTTTTTGAGTTAAAATCATCTGTTTGCACGATATATATGACTACAAATTAAGACATAAATTAATAAGCTCTTAACAATTATATATGATCATTTATGACGCATGCCTGAAAGATGTTTACAACTAGCTAGCTTGCCTTTTTGTTGCTATATGTTGTTGCGCGCATGATCGATAAAATAGATGTTCGTAAGCAAGCATGAGTACTAATCTAAACATGCATGCATGCTCGGCTAATAGATAAGACCTTGGAAATCCTCCCTTCACATGCAACGACAAGTTCGAGATCACTCGTAATAAATGAAGAGCTCGTACTAATCATATAAACAAAACCTAACGCAGTGCATGCATGCATGTCCTGACCTTAATTAACTAATTAACCTAGCTACTAGCAAGCTAGCATGCATGTGTATTTTTCATTCATGAAATTCAATTTTAAAGAAAACCCTTTCCTTTAGAGCAGTTCCCCACCTGATCTCTTATTGCATAAAGGAGGCTAGCATGCTAGAAAAATAAAAAATTCCGTCGATGATTTTTAATAAGAAAAGTTAACCGAGAGATCATCAAGATCGATGTACAAAGACAAAGAAAGGTGCTGCTATCTTAAGCGACCATGACACGAGACCGGCCAAATTCCATCTTCTCTCTCTATATATAATATGGTTTCCTGAGGCTTGAATGAGAAAGATCATGAGAGTTGCATTCAAATAAAAGTCAGTAAATTATAGATCAGAAGATGGGAAATAGTGAAGGCAACGGAATTCCCCATAACTTAATTTCTAATTGCTTATATAATTTATTAGGACGTTTTCTCTTTCCTCCCTCCAGTACAACTGTTGAAAACCACACGCCAAGGAAACCCGACAGTATTGAGAAAATATTAATCTAGCTGGCTAGACCATTGACAGTCCAACAAATACGTATAAATTATCTACTCCATCATGAAGTACGTACGTAGCTTCAATAGTAGGAAGAAGAGAAATTCCTATATAGCTTTATTCTACTTTCATTCTACCAATAACCCTGGCCAGTACTTAACGAAATCTCTCTTGTGAACAATTCTGAAATCATGCGCCAAAGTTATGATCTTCAGGCTGCAGATCGAGTTTTCATGATTTAACGCGAATCCGTTACAAGCTAGCTGGGTCATCAGTACAACGAGACGTGACAAATTAAGTCGAACTATAAATGCCACATGTTGCATATTTTTCAAATATGATACCAAAAATTAGTACTTAAAGAATGAAGTTTCTAACCTACATTGGGAGCATCAACCATACCTTCTGTCTCCCCTAACTTCAAACAACAGCTCAGATCCTCCAATGCACCACCAACTATCATGTGCAAACATGCATACATGTACTCATGGACCGATCAGGCTGCATGTGCTGTGTGTACTCTACATAGTTTAATACATTCCCAGCACAATCTAGATTAGGACTCACCGGAGCAACTTAGGAAGGTGTCGTAATTCCCAATCCATATGTAGTGCAAAACGGCCCCCGTATGCACGATTTGACTGAAATTTCTTAATTTAGCCTAATTCTCTTGATAAACATAGAACCGGTAGACGAATTAATATATCTATATATATATATATATATAGTTAGGTAAGATATGTATGCGCTAAATTTTGGTGGCTAGAGTGCATGTATATACATATATATACATATAAATATATATATATATTCTCCCCAGCTAAAATTGTTGCTTTCCGAAATTAACGAAATCAGTAATTTAAAAGGAATACGTACGTGACGTTACAATATCAAGATAATGAGATATCCTGGTGATCACAAATAAAATCTGTGATTTAAATTACTATTCTCTTTCCAAAGACAAACAAACAAACAAACGAAGCATCCAATAATATTAGAAACTTTCTTACTTTAGCAGCTTATTCCAGTTCAACTTGATTTAATTCATAAATCATAATACAGAAAAAAAAAATTGAGATTCTTTTCGGTCTAGGAAATTAACCAAAATAGGAGACAATATTGTCACTTGAAATGGTACTATAGTCGGCAGCAGTACTGGTTTGTTGGGTGTAAATAGAAGAAGAGGAGGAAGTAGGAGGAAGAGGAGGAAGTGAGGGCTGTGGTGGCGGAGTTGGTGGAGGTGCTGCAACCGAAACAGCCCCAGAAGAAGTGAGCAAAGCCACATGTTGAGAAGAGGACATTATATTAGCATCCGGCCTGTATTTGTACTTGAGTATCTCGGCCCTTACTGCATTGAGTTCAGCTTGTAAAGATTGAACTTGCTGTTGCAAAGCTGAGATGGCCCCCATGCACCCATAGACCGGGTCTCTCAGCCTCACGTTGGCCTCGTAGACAAGACTATTTGCAGCGTCGGCTCTTTGACTCTCCGGTACTTCCTGAATCAAACCATTCAAGAAACTATTAGTTTCAATCTAGAACGAGTACTAGTGCCTAGGGTTTTTATCAAGGATGACCATCATGACGAATAATTAGGGTTGTCACCATTAGCATCTTTGAGACGTTGCTGGCACCAAAGACCTTGTGAACAGAAGCGAATTTTTGTGGTTCATGGGGGGAGAAGTATGGAGAAAAGGGACATTCTTGGGCACACCTTCGTCTCAAGAGCTTACAAGCAGCGCATGGTGTAATCGTATTGAGGGTTCCAGGTGGACCTAACATGTGTCTTCTTCCCACATGAGAAGAAGCATCGGTTTCTCTCTTGATCCTTTTGCCTATCTCATCAAATCTCTCCCTAGTAGAAACGAAGCATAAGATCATCAAAAATCATACTAATAACCATATCAAAATTACGACTCACGGATATTATATATTGATACCGGAAATTGTCATTTGAGCTCCTAATGCACCGAAAATATAAAGACAAAAATGTGCTGTCGATATAAAAATAAAATAAAGAATCAGAAATCTAGGGTTTATTATCTGTGCAGAGAGAGATTAGTACTCCTTACCTTTCTCTGGACATTCAGGCATGCTCTCTGGGTATGGATGTGGACTTGCTTGCTGAGCGAGAAAGAGAGCAGGTTTGAAGCGAAGACGAAAGGAAAATTAATGAGGGCAGAATAGTGTGCTTAAAAGGCAAGGTAAAGGGGCAAGTGGTCCAGTGTTTATTTATAAAAGAAATTGACAAAAGGGATTGGGGATAAGACAGGCTAAACTAAGAAAGAAGGTAAATTTTGTTTGCTTATTGGTGAGGTACGTGTGGAGCTCCCAGCTTGATGTACGAGGTTTTCAGAAATAGTAGTTTTCCAGGGACGCAGAAGTACGCTTTGACAGAGAGCATCAATGGGGAAGAAACTGAGAGAGAGAGAGAGATGTATAGATGCCAGCTCGGTCCACTGCTTGCTCACGTGTGAGTCCTTAAATGTGTTTTGACTTTTGAATCAACCATCCGAACCAAACCCATTGCTGCATGTGGGTCTTGCTTCTCTCTCAGGGGGGAACTAAATAGTATTATTCTATAATCATGATCAGAAACTGAACATGTTTCTTTGAATCACATTAAAAGACCCTTAATGGTGTGCTGATTACATGATCATATATATGCGTACATTACTTGACATGTTAGTTTCTTGTCAAAATCAAGACCCGCGCGCCTTGATTAAGAAGACCATACCTGGGATCTAGTTACGAAAATGAAATTTAATATCAGCATCAGATCGCCGTGAAGAATCCGCAATCTCTTCTGTAAAGAAGGCCAAGACTAAAATGCAAACCCACTGACGACGAGTACTGCTCCTGCATCATTTTAAAATATCTTTTCATAATTACTAACTTATCAAAAATGGGATCGGATGAGTTTTCTTTTCAAAAAATTACGATCAGAATTGACTTATTTTAAAATAAAATAGTTATTTTTTTAATAAATTATTTGTCAGAAAATAAATATTTTCTGAAATCCAGTGTTAATTCGCCTTATCTGTCTCTTTTTTTTTTTTTTTTTCCCTAAAATCGATTAACATGATTGATCCGGCCAACTTTTAACTGCTCCATTGAATAGCCCGGAAGCTCACGTACAGCCACTAGCTTGAAGGAGGAGCTAGCAGCTTACTACATAAATTAATATAATTACTGGCCTAAGTTTTCAAATGACGTCCAGAGAAAAAGATTGAACACCCAGCTTCAAGATAAGTTGATTGCCTTTAATTTGGTGTTTAAGGGGAATAGATTGATGGATAAAGCTGCTGATTTCAAGACATCTCACCCACATTATCCTATAAGGAAAGCATCGTGGTTAAAGAAGCTTGAATGGTTGTTTTCATTTCAGCTAGCTAATTCAATTTCAGACACATGATGCATGATCGGTCTATATAGCGTTGTCAACGCTTATAACTGTTCGCTCGTCATTCTCTTATTAATCTCTGGTCTATGTATCTCTAACTCGCCGAATTAGTCTAAGCGAGCGAAACAACACGGTGCACGCATGCTTATATATATTTAACATGCATGCACCGCGCGTACGTATAAATGCCAGACAGTTTCTTCAATGACTACTGTCCTATACCAGAGCTGCATTTATCAGCAGCAACAATTAATACATGCATTGAAACTTTCCCATCCAAAGAAAAAAAACTTCAGCAATTCCAATACGCAAACCAAACATTAGTGAGGTAAGGCAGAAAGAATCTAGTACTGCTCATGAATGGTTTTTTTTTCATGGAGAATACCAAAGCAAAAAATTTTGCTTGGCTGTGGTTCTGAGGAGTTATATCAAAGTGGGTGATGAAAGGGAGGGAAAATGAAGAGAAGGGTGTATTTGGAGCTAGCTAGGGAATAAATAAATTGACAAGTTTGCTTAGATTGGAAGGAAATGGCACCATCCATTCTTGTTTGACCCGTATTTTAAGGCTAACACAACGCCCCATTGTTCTCTCATCCCTAACCTAACTTTCTCACTCCTTTCGCTGATCCTGATCTCCTCTTTTCTATTTGCACCGAATCCAAAACCACCACTCACCCAACTTCCGCCACAGGTACGTACGTGCAGTCAATTACTTGAGCTTAGATCTCTAAAGCCTAAATAAACCCCACGAAAGAATATATATATATATATATTCCAATTTCATGTATGGTCTTTAATTAAAAGTCCCCAATTAAATTTTAGATCCAAGACGTGTCACATATTTTCAACTTTTCTATACCAAACAGACATTCGTTTCAATTAAATCTCTATGGGTCAAAATTCATGGGACTCATCTCATAAAAACAACCATAACTTGTGCATGAACTTGGGGCCTAAGTACCGTGACTGTCGTAGACATTAGCCCTTCTGCCTGAACAGACCATGCATGAATCTTTTTATCGCTCTCTGAATGTGTGTGCATGGGTGGGTGGGTGGGTGGGGTGAGGTATATATGAGTATAAGAAGATGACTGGTCGTGCAAGCTGTAAGAAAACTTAGGACTAATATTATTGATATATTATTTCATTGGATTGGAGTACTGTATCTAGATTTCTAGTAATTTTCAAAGGGCTGCATGCATTTGTTTAGCAATATTATTAATGCTTATCTTCCGTTGGATTTTCTAAATTAATATCACTATTATTCTCTAGTGACGCACCTTATAATTAGAGTCTACGGCAATGTTTTTAATAAAAACATGTATTTAAATTCTTATCTAATTAATTTGAGAGTGTCAGGTAGAAAAGAGGTACGTGGACATATAAAATAAGTTGTATATATATATATGTACAGTATTTATCTAATATTTAATGTTATCTAAATTCACACTAATTATTAACAACAATATTAAATAATATTGTAGGCACATTTCATATGTTATCTCTCACGTATCTAATTAAGATTTTTAAGTTCATGCAATGTACGTATATATAGTACAATCATTAATATTATTCTTACTACATTAATATTGATTAGAGCATTTAAACATTTTAAATAAATAGACATATTTGTTTGTCACTGGTGATTCTAGTTATAAGTATATCAGATCGAGTAATTAATATCTTTGATCGGTCATATATATGCATGAAAGCTTTGTACGTACATTTCTACAGACGATTGGTGTATTCGGCCTATAGAATTAAAATTTACAGGATCAATTCATTAGTACCCCGGGACCGCCGGAGGCCCGGAAATATGTTCATGTGGTTTTTGCTTTTAGAACGGATCGATATTCTTGATCTTCCTTTTATTCATTTGATTTCTGCCGTCCCATCTAGCCTACGAAGAAAATTATAAAAACTATTTCATAAATTGACTAAAATTAAAATTAATAGGCCAATATGGCATATATATGAAAAAAAAAATTACTTAGGTTATAAATTTATATATAACGAAGGTGAGGCCTAGCTAGATATATAGCTAGGTACGTTTTATGAAACAAATGGCCGGCAATCTGGTCCCATCTCCCAAGTGATCAATATTAATGCAAGCTGGGACCTGAAAGCATGCACGCATAAATGCAACTATCAAAGTTGGGTGGCGTTTCGGTCCAAACTATGGCTTTCTAGCTGGGCCACAGCTGGACACGTATGGTCATGATCTTTTATATACAGATCAGATAGAAGACGTTGTCGACTCGTGATTGATGAAGGCTGGGCTGTAATCAAACAACGAGAGAGAGAGAGAAGCCATCGTTTAGCTTTTAAAATTTTCAACCCTAAAAGCAATATTTTTATCTAATTGCTTTTATTACAACTTTGTCAAGCATATCTTTATGCAAATATAACAAAAGACTTTATTTGGGCTTTTCCTCGAACGGTGTGTACGTAATTAGCAAGATCAACAGTGCACTTCCCAAGCCAAATCCCTCAAATTACTCCACATATATATATTATATATATAGATCTTTAATATTTAGCTTTCAGTCTAAATCTTTTTTATTCATCATGTGCAAACTGATACTTCGATAATTCTTAATAATTTTTGAAGTGTTATTCAAATAGTGCCTCCTAACTACGTAACCTTTTATTTTTTAAAAAATTACGTAACTTAAATTATATATAGCATACAATGCTGCGCAAGTTGTAAGAAATAAGATAAATTGCATGTTACTTATCTCTTGCCATGTAATTGAAAATAATTAAAATAGTATTTGAAAATATATATATATATATAATAGAGGGCATCATGACTTCAAATTAATAATGTCAACGGTAGTGCAATATTTGCTTGTCATGTTAAACAAAAACTCTAAACAAAGTGGTAATAGATTATTCTCAAATGAGCGGATGAGTGAAGTCTCCGATGATTAAATTAATAATAGATGTCATTAAAGTATTACAGTGAGTATATATATTTAATAATTTGTCGATAACAAATGCCATTCTATATATATTTGTTTAATATCGATATATATAGTAGCCTCCAAGTACTACATCCTAGTCATACTAGCGGTTAAGATGGGTTTGCAACCCATGTTCAACCTTAAAATCAATGCAAACGAATATATGGAGATCAAGAGTAAATGAAAAAGGAAACTTCTTTCCTCTCAGTAGTTAGTACTACAGCATACGTACTAGTGAAATACAATAACTATCTACCTAAGTTTGAGGATGAAAAACGGCTTCACTTATGCTACTAAGTCATGTATAAGACCTCATTATTGAATCGAGCTCTCTCATTATACTGAATTAGTTCAATAATATATATTTATATATATATATATGCAACTCAATGCAGGCTAGCCAGCCTTGAGAATATTTT
This sequence comes from Pterocarya stenoptera, assembly GCA_003123785.1. NCBI lineage: Eukaryota > Viridiplantae > Streptophyta > Magnoliopsida > Fagales > Juglandaceae > Pterocarya > Pterocarya stenoptera. The sequence continues at coordinate 27,778 of QEOT01008376.1, read as the reverse complement.
GCAATGTGGGATGACATCATGCATTTTCATACTAACTTTTCATTCTGTTAAGATATAAAATAAATAATAAAATCTACATATTTTTATTAATTTAAGTTTTTTAGATAAGTAGTGATTTTGCACATTCAACATGCATAAATGGTTCGCTTCTATAGAGAAGAAACCATTCAACATGGTTCGTGTCTTGGCAATACTTTCTCATGTTGTCACTCTCCGGCCCTCTCAACACTTCAGTACGGTTTGGGTATTTTGATACTGGGTTGAGCTACGTACATGTCCTTGCTTTCCACAATAGTTGTTGGAATACACGTACAAGAGCAAATTGAAACATTAGAGTTAAAGTCACGTGAAGCCAAACTCAAATTATGAGGAAGTTGTTAATTGACAATTAAGTTAGTTACAGTTAGTTAAAATCATATGGCTTACATTGCCAATTCGTGTATATAAATAGTAGTGATGTACAACATTTAAAGTCTCAAGAAATTCAATACAACTTTACTAAGAAGTCATATTGATTTTCTCTCAAGGAATTCTCTGTCAAAACTCTAGTTCTCTGTTTCTAATATACATATTTTACATGGTAGTAGAGCGTATTAAACTTCCGTTGCTTTCTTGATCCTTCTTTACCTTTCTTGCTATTTTTCTTGCTACTATGGAATCTTCTGCCAATATGGAATCTTCTACTGATGTGGTGAAATCTTCTGCTTCATCTTCAATGAATCCATCTGATGATTCATCAAGCCTTTACTTTCTGCATCCCAGTGACAACCCTGGAGCTCTTCTTGTTTCTGAAATTTTTAATAGTGCGAATTATGTTGCTTGGAGTAGATCGATCTCGATTGCTCTTACTGTAAAGAACAAGATTGCTTTTATTGATGGAAATCTGCCTCAACTCAGTCCTGACAACACTAAGCTGCAAGTTGCTTAGCTGCGAGCAAACAATCTTATTTTGTCTTGGTTGATGAATTCAATTGCAAAAGAGATTCAGGGAAGTCTTCTCTATTTCAATACTGCTTTTGACATTTGGGATGAATTAAAGGTTAGATTCCTTCAAAGTGATGGCTCACGAGGTTTTACATTAGAGAAATCTTTAAGCTCTATTTCTTAAGGTTCAAACTTAATCACTAAATATTTTAGTGATTTCAAAATTTTATGAGATGAATACATTAGCTATCGTCCTCTCCCTAAATGTACTTGTGGAAACATGAATACTTGTACCTGTGTCATCTTAAAGAATCTTGTTGATCGCCAACAAGTAGACTATGTGATGAAATTCTTGGTTGGTTTACATGACTCTTATTCAGCCATTTGAAGTCAATTGCTTCTTTCTTCTTTACCATCAATGGAAAAGGTTTTTCTTTGTTGCTACAAGAAGAAAGTCAAAGATCGTTGACAAATGCAGTAGGGCTTCCTCTTGATTCTCATGTTATGGCTGCTGCACAACCACCCAGAAAAATCTTTTCTAGTGTCTCTAAGTTCAACAAACTTAGAGGAAAACCTGATGTCACTTATTCCCATTGTGAATTTTCTGGACACCTTGTAGACAAATGTTTTCAAATCATAGGTTATCCATTAGGGTGGAAAGGCCCTCGAGGAAAAAGATTTAATTCAACACGATTGCCCAATGCAAACATTGCATCTTCTTTAGAGCAAAACTCAAACATCTCAAACATACCTTTTTCGCAAGAGCAAATAAAGAATATGATCACTCTTGCTAATAGCTTGTCTATTTCACCTATCAATCCTAATTCTGCAGTCAATATTGCCTCCACATCAGGTAATCAGTTCACCTCTTGTTTAGCTGCTAATCCTTTGAACAACAATTCTCCTTGAATATTTGATACTGGAGCAACATATCATATGATCTATTCTCCCCATTTTTTCACTTCAATAAAAATACCCATCCACAAGTTGTTTTGCTTTATACTGACAGCAAACCAGCTTCTAAAATTGCATCAAATCTTGTTCAACACGAAAGGACAAAACACATCCAGCTAGATTGCCACCTGGTTCGAGAAAAATTGCAAGAAGGACTAATCCAAATCATTCATATCCCCTCTAAACATCAACTGGCAGACATACTGACTAAACCACTTGGCTCTCTAAATTTTCATCATTTGATCTGCAAGATGGGATTGATCAGTATCCATTCCCCTTTTGAGGAAGGGGTGTTGGAATATACAAGAGCAAATTTAAGCATTAGAATTAAAATCACGTGCAGCCAAACTCAGAAGATGAGGAAGTTGCTATATGACAGTTAAGTTAGTTACAGTTAGTTAAAATCAAATGGCTTACATTGCCAATTCGTATATATAAATAGTAGTGATGTACAGCATTTAAAGCCTCAAGAAATTCAATACAACTTTACTGAGAAATCACATTGATTTTCTCTCAAAGAATTCTCTCTCAAAGCTCTAGTTCTCTGTTTCTGATTTACATATTTTACATTAAGGCTTCGTTTGGAACTTAAAATCAGCTCAGCTCAGTTCACATTTGAACTGAGCCTGCCATCCAAACGCAAGTCTAAGCCGAGTTCACGTTAAACTTGATTTTACTGTAGATAGACATTGGCTTTGACTTTTGGCTTTTATTGGCTTTTGGCTTTTAGTGACTTTAATTGCAGGTTGTTACTTCTCTGAGTAGACTCTGACATTGGTTTCAACTTTCCCCTCTCTCTCTCTCTCTCTCATTTCGTTGGCCTGCACACCTTTTCAATTTTTTTTTTCCATTTCCTGCATTCGGCGCCAACAATTTCGGATAATTTCAACCGTATATGTCAGGTGAACAGTATTAATTAATGGTGGGACCCATTTCTTTTACAACTTTTTATAAATATATCTAAACTCATTTTAACATCCAAACATAACAAAAATTCATTTTAAGTGGACCCCACCAAACTCATTTAACAATCTCATCTCACTACTAGTCATAAAAACTTCAACTCATCTCAACTCAGTTTAACTTCCAAACGCAGCCTAATAGTACTTAATTTTTCTTGACACAATCTTATTATTATAAGTAGTTTGGTAATTTGCTTTATACTGTTTGTACGTAAATATTATAGTACTTTTACAGGACGTTATAATTTTAAAGTTAATTAGCTTTGGGAGACTTCTATTCCCCAAACTTCTTATTAAAGGTTTTCCTCCATAGAGGTTTTCTTAATATATAAGATTTGAGGTTTCGCCCTCTTTTCAAAAAAAAATAATAACTATCTGATCTATACCCTATTTATAAACCCAAATCTGAAGGTTAATTAGAAATTGATGCAGGCCATCTCGCATGTGATCGGGTAAAGTCCGTATGTTAAGCAAGGAGATGGTGCTTTTTGACGTGTTTCCGTACGTAGGGGAAAGCAATAGATCAGTTATTTAATAGAGTTATTTTGAGTGAATATTTTTTAAGAAATAATTTGTATAATTAATTATAAGATAGGGTTAAGCTCTGCTAATTACTCCCTTCGAAAAAAAACAATGAAATTCACAAGAAAAATTCAATTTTTCACGAACTTACATCTCTAATATTATATCATTTTATTTTTATTTTATTTTACTACGTACTTTTTCAGTTTTAAATATAGGTCTTGCTAGCTAGCTACGTGCACAAATAAATATTAATAGATATCGGTGTGGTTGCTTACTATTGGATCTTTTGGTTGCATTGGAGATACAACTAAAGTAGCCTCTCGGATGGGAGACATACACCATCAAGACCCGGATGGGCAACCAAAAGGAGAGGAAAAGTGCTTGTTGCAACCGGCTGGTGTAAACGCCACGCAACCGGCACACCTTTCAATAAAAAAAAGCAGACTTTTGCGTGCACCCACTCTCACCAGCTTCGCTCGCAATCCGGGCACATGGCCCTCTCCTCAACCATTTTCGCCCTCTCTCTTTCTCGCAACCGGCTTGTGCTTGTCTCCAAGTAATAAGTAAGAAATACAGGGATGTGTGTATTTTAAAGGTTTTGTTTTATGGTTTTGAATGAATGCCTTCTTGCTTGTCCTTGCGTTTTAGTTTTGGTTGGTATTTGGGAAACTTTGGGTGTTCACTGAAAGTTAATTTGCTGTTTCGGGGGAGGGATTTGTCCTAGTTCCCTTTTTTTTCTCAGAATTTGTGTCCTTTTGCGGTGCTGGATTTTTTTACTTGTTTTCTCAGCAATCTAAACCAAGATCCTGGCGGGTGGAATATGTGCTTTTCCCACCCTCAGCAGCGGGTTTGCTCTCTCCCTCCCTCCCTCCCTCTATTGCGTTTCAAAAACCCACTTTGACCAGCCCCAACAACATTGTCTTGAGTATTCGCAGCTCCCACTGAGACTAAAAAGTGATCAAGGGATAGATAAAGTTTTCATGTCGTCTGGTCAGCGTCATCTAGGTTTTTGAAGCTGCCTTTGTGGAAGAAATAAGAAAAGGTTAGGAGAGAGAAAGAAACAAGGTGCGATGAAGTAAGGGAAAACAAAGTCTGTTGGGTTTTTTTTTTATAAATCGTCTGACGTGGCATAAAAGTAAATTGGCGATTACATCGCGGTTTCTCACCGCGGTTGTACGCGGTTGTACACAGAAGAACTGAAAGGAGAGTGATTACATCAATCCGGCCTGCATCTGTGCTCCATCCCTCCTACCTCAGATTTTCTCCTCCGACCTCCGTGTTTATTTCTTCTTCGATCCTCGGGCATGCATATATAACACAGTCTTGACTTCAACAGAATAGAAAAGAACAAGCGAATAGCTAGACAAATATCATCGTGTTCCTGTCAGGTTCATCCAAATTTGGCCACTAAAGAGCAATACCGACATTTCACGCCACAAATAAAGCACTATTATATATAGCTCCAAAACACCAGAAACTTCAAATTCCTCCAACCACCACCATTTGCTTAGACGATCTGTCAAGTGCACAATGCAGGACAACCATACAAAAAGAAAAAGGGGCAGAAATAAAAAAAAAATCACGGAGAAAAACGTCAGGTCATCAGATCCCAGTACGCCACACAGACTAACCGATCGAGGGAGGAATCACTGTTATAGTTGCTATTATATGAAGGCTCACTTCGTTTTGGCTAGCTTTTTTTTTTTCTTTTTTTTTTTGCAACTCAAGAATTATTTTGGATTGTATTTTATGACAATGGTGGTGACACAATTAGCATGTATGTGTTATAGAAACCTTGGAAATGAAATTAACATTAATGATGATCATATCAACGAGCGATCGAACTGACGTCGAACACGGCTAGCCAACATCATACATGATAATTAAAGTTTCTAGAAGATATAATTAAGTTCCTACCCTACGTACACGATACTTAAAAAAAAAATCAGCATGATACATAAAGTCCCTGGGCTGTACCTTTGCCTGATGATCCATGGCCTACAATGGACAAGAACGCATTTTTCATTGGGTAGCAGCATCCGAACCAATTTGAAGTCTTATGCCTCGCACCAAAGCACGATGTACTTGAAGTTGTTGATCTTGAATACGAGGAAGAATAGCGCTCCAGATTATATTCTCGTGTCATCGAAGCTGGCGGTGATAAATTATATGCCGACGACCGTGATGACAACGACGACGACGAGACTGATGAGAGCGATGACGATGGAGACACGAGGGCCTTCCTCGAAGTTAGCTTGAGGAAAATGGTGTAGAATCGGTTTGGCTTTGAGTTCTTCTTCGTGGAGTACAGCTTGGAAGTGGAATAATAGGAAGGAGGGGGTGTAAGGGGAGGGAGAGAGGCCTCCGAGAAGGTGTGCTTCGGGGTGCCTGGCCGTGACTCCCACATGAAAGGAACTGCACCTGATTCTCTTCCATAGTAAGGAACCCTGCAAGAAGAGTTGGCCACGGATGTTTCTTTGGACAAGAGCCTAGAGAAGAACTTGTCATTGATCTCCTTCATATGGAGGGACTGCTCGGGTCGATGGTTATGGCTATCCCCGCCCAGCATTTTGGATATTTGAGGGATTTCTCGCTTCTTTCTGATCAATTGTTTGCAGATCTGAAAGGTTCAGATCCTAAAATGAAGCTGTAATTACTATTAGAGGACATAGACTAATAAATTCCGGGGAGTGAGTAAGCTAGCTGTAGGTCTTCGATCCGTACTAGCTGTCAAGCTACTTTTCTTGTCTGAGGTCTAGATCTATTTAATTTATGGATATAATTAGAACATTACTGCATGCGTATTAAATATATATTAAAGAGTACTGGCATCGATTTGATTATAAGCTTCAAATGAATGAAGTGCGTTCAACTTTTTTCAATTGATATCTAGGTATTATTTCGACCGTATCATCTTAATTAATTGTTACTGAATTTATTATTGATTATAATGTGGTAGATATATTATTTAATATGGTAGCTACCTCCAATTAATGATACGAATAGATTGACATGGATGTCTTTGGGCACGTCAATAATAACTGCGATGGCAAAATACAGCCTACTGATCGGGGACTTTGGTTGAGGAGAAGGGGCAACGTTCACAGATGAACAGAACTACTCTGCATGCCTTCCTCCATGCACTACTCTTTCATGTAAAGCAGTATTTATGGTGGGCTTGTAATTAAGGAAGGTTTGATGCTGGCTCAAGATGATGCCCTGTTGCACGTCTGTGTGACCGTTAATTTTGGTCCCCCTATCTATATATTCTGGCCCACTATTATCACAATGCCATAATCACTACAACAAATGCCCTTTTTTTTCCTTGGTAGGAATTGTAGTCGAAAAAAGTATAAATTTAGTAAAAAAATATTTTTTTTCTACCATTTTGTGTGATGGGAGACTCGTGACATATAAATGGTGGGAAAAAATTCTTTATCCACCAAATTACTACAAGTTCATAGGAAAAACTTTCTTTTTCCCACGAATAGTCGTGGTGGTTAAAACATTTTTTCTTCATGACAAATAAAGTCTCATCTCGTATGATGTAGTGCGAAACAACATTATTCTTCATGGGAAGAAATTGTGGCAAAAGGTGTTTACCCATGGCATAGTCCCACGGAAAATATTGTCTAAAGTATTTCTGATAAAATACTTTCCTGGAAAATATATATTTTTCACAAATTTTTTGTCAAAGATACTTATTTACAAAGAAATCTTATTATGGGAAATAATCACTTCTGGCAAATAAAAAAAAAAAATCATTTGCCACGAGTTGCATTCACGACAAATGCTAAGAGATTTTAGATAAAAAAATGATAAAATAAAAAATGAGACTAAACTAATATAACAAATAGTCTAATATAGGCTAAAATAAATATATCCGAGCCTTAGAGATCCAAATTTACGCTTATAATAATTTTTATAAAAAAAAAACATGTAAAATTATTTTAACATTTGCAAGAAAAACTTCTAATGAGAACTCAAGAAAGGAAACTGTCTATACAATTTATACACATACACCACACAACAAAACTTTATAAGTTTTAATTCATGGCTCCACAAAACCACAACCATACAATCCATTCAAGTTTTATAAGATCAACATATAATCCATTCAAAGCACTCATTTGTTTTTACAAGCTTTATCCATACCCAATACATTTAATATACACAAATTTCTCTATTAAACCAACATCACTATCATACTTTACAAACTCACTAAAACTCAATCACTTAATCCCAACACTTCAAAACAATTCATCTTTATCCCAACTCTATTCCATACTCAAGCATCAACACAAGTGAAGTCACTCCATTCCATCAATACATAACACACTTCACTGCTTAGTACCAAATTCACAAATTCCTCTACACACTTTCATATACATAATTCAACTAATAAAACATACAACATGCTTGTTGCCCATGTAATTTAATATACCAAAATTACATATACTTCATCTATCTAGCACTTGAGTTCAACACAAACTCATTATACAACAATATCCATAAGTTTACACAAAATATCCATTAATCATATATATATCATGTATTTGTTTATCCACTATATATAGACAAGTAACAGAGTTACATAATGCATGTTTCAGTACTACTCAATACATAATATGGGTTTAGGCTTATTGGACGGCTTACATACAATAATATGACATGCACAATTAATCATCTACTCCTGATACCAACCTATGCTATAAATCTAGTGACACAAGTATAATAATTAGCTTAGTTAACAGCTTAGTTAACATATACTATTTAATTAAACATAACATAGAGAATAGGAAGAATAACCCATTAAGTAAACTTAAAAATTTTTAAACACTAAAATTTATAGATTAATCATTTAATAGCTTTTAAAAGCAAGTTTATAGGATTACATACAACCACAATAAAACTATAAAACCGAACACCTCCAGCATCCTAAGACAGAACATATAGTACAACCTCAAAACAGAACACACGGCACCAACATACATACACAAAATCATACTAAAGTCACCTATTGTTAAACCAAGCTCATTAGCAAAATACCAAATTCTAAACATAGAAAATCATATAGTAAAACAGCTCCATTATCATTCGGTTAGGACCAAAACAAAGCATTTATAATATTTTGCAACATAGAGAAATAAACACAACCCAAGACACAAGCTTTCCATCACAAAAGAATTTGGTTGACTTCAAAATGATACCCAAATCAAATGGAGTCAAGTTAGGATTTTTACCTTGTTCTTTGCTCATTTTCAAGATGTAAAATGAAGGATCAAATAATGTTATAGGCATGTAGAGGAAAGAATACAAGTGATTGCACTGAAATACCCCAAACCTAAACATCAATAGGTAACCTTACTTGAAGAAATCGAAACTCATTCAAAACCATAATAGAAAGTGAATCAAAATAGTCTTACATTCAAGGTTTTCCCTTTAGAAAGATGAGAACAAGACCTTAAATCAAGCTTGAAAAGAAACCAAAATGGGTAGAGGGATGAGGGCATCGCACGGCTTGGGAGGAAGAAAACTATTTGCAATTGCTATGGTTGCACGGCTTGGAGGAAGAGATATGTGGGAGCTGGGGTGGAGCGACGGTTGGTGACTGGAGGAGCCGTAGGCAGTTGAGGGTGGCGATGGCCATGGCTAGAGACAGCAGAGGTGCACGGATCTACTAGCATGAGAGAGAGAGAGAAAAAAAAGAAAGAAAGAGAGTCGGTGAGGGGGCGAGGGGCTAAGGGGGAAGACTCTAGGTGGCTTAACGGCCAGGGGAACCGTTCACGGTGGCGTAGTGGGGAGGAGAGGCTCGACAGTCTTTTTAATTGTATGAAATTAGATGGTTCATTTATATATATAAATAGACATGTAATTTAAGTAGGGCCAGGCAAAACTTACAGCGGCTTTGACTTCAGCCCATGCTCGTTCCGACTCTACTCTAGTGAAGTTTGTAGTTGGAGTTGCTCCCAAAAAAATGGTTGGAGTCAGAGTCAACATCGACTCCAACCTCCGAACTCCAACTTTGACTCCGACCATACATCTTCTTTTGTAAATGAAATGTAAAATGACGTCATTTTACATATGTTAGGCCTAATGTCTAATTTTATTTAACTTTTAAAATAATGCAGGACACTTGGAGTTGGCGGTGTTGCTTGGTGCTTGGTAGTGGACCTTGGTGGTGGAGAGGAATATGCTTTTGGATGACGGGTTAGTTGGAGGAGTTGGATTACTGATTAGTCACTTAATTTAATCGGAGAATAAATTGTAATTTTGGTTGCAACTTTGGTGGTGATAGTGTAAGTCTATATTGTAGCTTTGTATTTTGTAATATCCATTCGACTTTAATAAGAACTCATTAATGTGTGTTCTTGTGTGATGTTGGTTGTTTGCACTTTGCATGTGTGTGCATTTAAATCTTGTGCTGTTGCATATATGATTGTGTTTTAATGTCGATGATTCTATAGATTTAGGTGTTTTTGATTGCATGATGATGTCCTTTAATTTACATTATAGATTTAAGTATTATTTTAATAATCATTGTATTTTAGTTTTTTTTGTTTTTATATAAATTGTATTCATGTATGTAAATTATCCATTATTGTATTTAGATTTCTTTATTTATGTATTTTTTGTCCAAGCAGAGCGGTCCTCCGACTCCGACTTCAAAGCTCTTATTGGAGTTGGGCTTTTCGACTCCTTTAAGTCAGAACCTAGCTCTAAATTCAAGTATACCGTACCATCAAACTCCATCAAAAGACTCAAAACATTAGAGACCGATCTTATCAACAAAACTTGTCGAATTATAGCAAATCCACAAGTAAACTTGTCTTGGCCTCCGGCCTCCATTAACATGATTAACTGAGGGTAGTAGATTAGATAAAGTAAATGGATGTTTTTGTCCACTCTGGCACGTGCTGCACGCTTCATAATCGAGGGTGAGGAGACATGTAGAACATGCATCTGATCTAGACTCTGGGTTGTGACAAAACTGTATAATAACGATCCTAGGCTCTAGCTACCTACCAGTTGCTGTGTCCTCGCTAGCTGAGTCGCCAATGCCGCACTTCTCAGCCACCTAATTAACTCAATGCATCGATCCCCTTTTGACTCGTTCTTTTTTTACGGGAAGACGGCATGCAATTATATATTGATCCGATCAGTGTATACAAATTAATACAATATTTGGATTAATTATCGATTATTAAACTGAATTATAAATAATTAAGTATCTTCTGTCCGTCAAACAAGTGGTCAATCACAGTCCTTTTCTTTCTTAATAAATAAATATTTTTAATGTAAACACGAGATGGGCTGGATGAGTGTGGTTGAATACAGTGACCGGGTCTCACTGCGGATTCTACGGCAAAAGAGAGACCACGAATCATGTACACACAGACTAGACTATATACTCGAATCACGAGCTTTTTTCTTCCTGGATTTCGCTTTGAAGCTTTCCCTTTTTTTCTGCTTTTATATATATCTTCTCTGGAATCCATGGAACCCGTACACGAATATTTTAAATTCGTTTTACTAAAAGAGTAATTAATGCTTATTGAATCTATGAAAGACCGATGTGAAAAAAATTTAATGATTAAATAAGTGAATATTATTAAATTTATTTATTTTTAAAAATATATATATTTAAAAATGTTGAAAAATTATTTGAAAAAAACAAAATAAAATTGCACTTTATCGGTTGTACGATCGGTTGGGACATCGGCCCAGTAGCATCATCCAATACATTATTTACATTGGGTATGGTCTTGGCCCATGGATTTTCCAATGTACATACGAAAGAGAGAGAAGGCGGTGATTCGAAAGATTGAACATGATACATTGATTGATTGGGATCACATATTAACTAAATGTACGGAGGATATTTAGTTTCAAATTCCAACGTACATTCCTCTTAACTCTTCCAGCGGAACAGATAAACTAATGCCACGAGGAGCTAGGTATACAGTCCTCCTACCTAGAATAAATGTGATTGATGTGCCATCTGCATGTTTTTTTTTTAAAAATTAATTGGATAAAAGAAAAAAAACTTATTTTAATGTTGTTTTTCTTTCGTCTAATCTCCTATACAATTAATTGTTCTCTCTTTCCGTGTACAGTAATGTTCATTGGATGCAATGCATTAACATTGTCCTAACAAAGTTAGTGAATTAATTTGTAACTTTTATTTATTTATTTATTTAAAAAAAAGAAGAAGAAGAAGAAGAAAAATGACATAGCTGCTTTTGCTATTCCAACAGGTATGCTTAATGGTGGGTAAGAGAAGTGGTCCCTGGGGAGAGAAAAGCAAGAATTAAAGCACTCATGATGGCGAGATATGATCGACAAAGATATGGCATACATCTTAATCATGCTCATGACTTTAATTTTGGTCCAATTGATTTACTTCTTTCAGTAAAGATCAATCCCCCTTTTCCTTTTCGCTTTAATTCCTCATTAGTCCCCCCCCACAACCCTTCTCTTGCAGTTATTTTAAAACAGTTGCACTTTCTTCTAGCCCACATGCCTACAAAGACAACTCCGCTTATATTCTTCTTTCTTTCTTTTTTTAATTAATTACATGCCTCTACAAAATCCTTTTTCCCTCCTCACCAATCCATCGATCAAACTATAAATTAAGTTGGCCTCGATAAGAGTAGCGACTACAAAATTATAACACGTCAAAGTTACGGAAAGTTCAAGCTCCATACCTTTTGGTGTCAAATAATTTATACGCTCCTCCCGTAACGGTGAATACAAAATAATTCTTTTTTTTTTTTTAAAGTCAAATGCAATTTCTTTATTGAAAATCAACACAAATCAGTCATTATTTCTCCTTCACTAAATCATTTGTAATCTCTAAATGGCCATTCTCTATCCACATCCTCTCATCAAAAACAGAAAATGCTAGTTTTGCTAGCTTGTGCACTATTGTTTGCTTCTTTGTACACAAACCTTACCCTCCAATTTAACCTATCAGTCATTCACATCCTTACATCTTCAATAATATTCCCATATTCAACCCATATCTTTGCCCTACTATCAGTAGTTTTCACCACCAATTGAGAGTCACCCTCCAATACCACATCCGTAAGGGCCAACTCTGCACATAGTATAGCTGCTATTCTCGAAGCCAACGCTTCAGCAACAATTGGTTTCTTTACGTGATTAACAGTTGAACACAGACATGCAAGCATCTCTACCTCTGAATCTCTAACAACTACACCAATACTCACCTTTTTATGTTGAGCATCCACAGCAGCATCCCAATTTACTTTCACTACCAACTCAGTAGGTTTTTCCCACTTTACCACTCCTCTGTCAGTATTCCCATGCAACAGTACCTTATGTTGATGTGTTTAAGCTAAGACATGAAATTCATTTAGTCCATATTTGGCAGTTCTCATGACAATACCCGGATCTTCAAATCTTTTATCAAAAAGCAAAAGAGCCTTGTGGTCAAATTGGCTTACTATCAGCACTTCTACTGCTCTATCTCGAAGCAGTTCAGACCACAGAAAATTAGCAACAACTCTATCAAACCTCTCCTTGGTACAAGTCTTACATGAGTGCTTATTGCTCTATGTATATTTATTTCCTTTCCAACCTAAATAAAAAATACTAATAACTTCTAGAGCCTTTTTGAAGTCTTCCATCTGGGTTTCTAGTCTAGGTCTCTCACCCAATTTTTCATCTTGAGAAACGATCTCATTAAAATTACCCATTATGCACCAAGGTTTATCTGTTGAAGGGTTCAACAAGGACAATAGATTCCATGTTGATCTTCTTTTGCTTGCCTCGGGATGACCATAGAAGCCAATAAATACCCATGGCATGTTTTTCTCCTCACTCATGATTGTTGCATTAATATGGTGTTGAGAAAAATCGACAATCTCCATAGTCACCTCTCTACTCCACAGTAAAGCCAAACCTCATTTTCTGGCCCTTGGTTCTACAATGAAACAACCCCCACACTCCACCTTTTTCTTAATACCTTCAAATTTACTTGCTGCTAAGTAGGTTTCTATAAGGAAGACCAATTTGGGTCTCTTATCCTTCACTAATAGTTGGAAGTCTTGAATTTTTTGGGGGTTCTCAAGCCCCCGACAATTCTAACTTAATATTTTTATAATGTTTGGCGGGGCTGTTAGCACCATCCGCCAATGGAATACCATTTTGTTTGCCCTTCTTTACATTGCCCTCCCCCTTATCTATAATTTCAACAGTAACCCAACTACGTTTACTCCCAGATGATAACCTAGGGTCACTAGGTTTACTTGCATTTCATACCCTTTTCTTCCACCTTCCCCTCTCTGCCTTTCCTGTCTTCTCATCCTTCCTTGTCGCATTATTGGAAAGTTACTGTAAGCTAAGCTCATGATCAATTATCTCATCATCCAGCCTTTCCTCCTGTGAGTCAACACCTTTGTACCCCACCTCTCCATTGCTTTGTGCTTCATACTTTTTGTTGGAGTAGTTCAGTAGACTATCCGCCTTCACCCTTCTTTCATCTTTTCTATCAAATACTTTGTTCCCAATTTCATCCACCACACCCTTTGATCCTCTCTTCAGCTCAATCATAGTCTGTTTAGGCGCTGAGTATCCCAAGATCCTCACCCCCTCCTCCTTTGCATCAGCATGTGATGGTGCGAAATTGGAGTTTGACTCCCCATCCTTCTCCACATTTCCTTACTATTCTCCCATTCGTTTCCTTCCATATGATCCTTGTTAGAAATCCTTTGTTTCTCCATGTTTCTTCCCCAAGAATTGTGATGAGCACGAAGCTATGTTCCATACTGAGACTTGCTATCATTCCCTTTCAAACGGTCACAATCCCCTGCTCCTTGTATTATTCTTCCACATCTAAAGCATGGATTTGGAAGCTTCTCATAGCTAAGTGGAATCCATATTCTGCTTTCCAATAAGTTAACAGTTCTTCTTCTACTATCATCTTCCTCAAGTCTAGTTCAATCTTAACCCTCAAATAGCTCCCCCATTTGATCTCGTCCTCGCGAACGTCAACTCCTATAACAATCCCGATAGTTACTCCAATCTGAATCCCAATTTCTCGAGTCATATGTGCCAATTATAGATTATATGCACCCATAACTTCTCAAAATCAAAGTTTATCTTCTAAGGAGGAGTAAAACCATCAAACAGTTTAGAACCATAAGTTGATTATCGAATAACCAAGGCTTCCCATCCAATACTCTCTATTTATCCTTCCGGTTATCAGAAGTTATCACAAATAGATTTGGAATTATATCATGAAAGACAAATGATCCCTTCAGCCTCCATATCTTAGCCATGGTCGATCTAATAACTTCCTTACTAATTTTAGATCAAACTACAGTTTCCCTACTAAACTTATGTCTCCCTCTGCTTTCACTTCCTCCATATGCTCTATACTAAGTTCAATTAGAGCATTTGCCTCCTTTGGAAGCCTTAATTGATCACACATTTCCTCCAGATCCTCCATCTCTGCCATCCCCAGTTCTGCAATTAGACCAAGGACAACTCCTCTTCCCTTACTTTACGAGCAAGCCAAGAATCACACTTCACCAAGCTTTCTCCTCATAGCAATCTTAGAGAAGACTCGTAACGTTTGGATTAAAATTAGGGAGTTGCTTTGTGATTGTGAATACAAAATAATTAAGTTTTAGGACTTTACGATGATTAAGAATTTGTGACACGGCCATAATTACAAATATTTTGATATTTTCGTTAATAAATTATATCAATTATAAAATAATTTTAAAATATTATTCTCCTGGAGAACTTATGCGACAGACTTTTATATTAATAATGCGTTTAGTATAACAATAAACAATCTTCTAATTAAATATGATTTAAATTAATATAGAAATGTAAATTAGCCGAACTTGAGCGAGTAGTAATTAGTGAAGTCGTGTTCATTTAACTTTTACTCGAATACAAATATAGATTGAGAGTTGGGGCTCATTACCGAGTTATATAAAATTAATCACAAATAGCTCTTTATTATTTGAATGAGTTCGAATTTATTTAGGAACTACTTAATTTTGACAAAACAGATTATTTATATTGTATCGTATAATTTTATTTATTAATTAAGACAAATAAGCCTTAACTTTTTGTTAATATTTTTATAAAATTTATATACAGATATGTCAACGATTATATTCATAATGATCAAGTAATATGTATATATTTTTGTTATCTCTTTAAATATTTAAATATCTTCATTATAAATATAAAATAAATACAAACTAGGTCACATTTTTTATTCAAGTTATATTATTTAATAAGGACTTGGATTTTCTAGAATTTCGGCAGTGCTTAGGACCGCTTAATATAATTATATTTGTTAATTTAAGTTATTAAAATTCGAACAAAAATCATAAAATTATAAATTTATTTAATAGTTGATCTAACCTTGATATCGTAATAAACGAAAATACCAATCACAAGTGGACGGAATCCAATCGAATTATTGCCTTTTGCCCATTGTCAGACTTACCATTGTTTTTTTGACAAAAATAAAGAAAAAAGAAAGAAAAAGGCCTAATAGAGCTATTTACTCACTTTATTAGTTAGTATCATGACTGCAACAACCCGCCCGCTTTTCCAGTACCGCGATTCACGCTCATAAATTGAACTACCAGTGACAGTTATGCCTGACCGCATAGCTCATCCGCACTCACCACGCTGTCCACCTTTCACTGGTTTAAACTCATTTTCAACAATCACCCAACTTTGACTCGCCTCCCCGAATCCAATTGAATCAATCCACATCATCAGTTACACCATTTCCTAAACCATACGATCCTTAATCACTCCACATCATCAGAAAAAAGCGGTCCCGTTCGCTCGCTGAGTGGACCCGGTTCCCACTCTCCTTTTTTCCCGACCGAGTCGTGACTCGCCACCAGCATCATCATGTCACACAAACTCCGGAATACCTTTTTCCCATCAATGCCTCTCTCCCAGAAGTCCATGCCCGGAGTCTTTATAAAAACGTCTTCGTCTTCAAAGATGTCGTTAACTTTGTGTTTCTTGCAATGGCCGAAGCCTTGGACTCGGCTGCTGACCCTGGGACGCCGGGGATTCGGGAAATAAGGTCCGACACGACGCCTCAGAGTTTCTCGGGTCATGGAGTGGGTGCAGCTCCGGGTTCGGGGATAAGGCGGTTTGGTTTGCGAGCGGAAATCGATACTTCCCCGCCTTTCGGGTCGGTCAAGGAGGCAGTGACCCGCTTTAGTGGGAGCGGGACCTGGGTGCCATTTTGCGGGATCGGAGATATTTATGTAAGCAGTATTGATTTCATTTTCATTCCTAGAGTTTAGTATATAATGTCTCGCAGAACAGGGATTTTGATGTTTATTTGGTTACTTATGCTAAAATTTGGTTATAGATCCGGTCATCACCAGGTTGTTGTTCTTTATCCACTTGATGCTAACATATTGCTGTTATCAACAACTAACTTATATGCTAACATTTCGTCCATTCATTTTGATTCCCAAAAGAAATTAGAAAATCTTTGTAGTTTTTCAAGTATATAACATGAATTTCCCCCTAGGAAGTTATTTCTTTTTACTTCACTACTCTATCATGGTTTTTTTTTTTTTTTTACTCTATCATGGTTATTTTCTCAGATCATGTAAGTGATCAAATCAGTTTTCTCCCTGAAAATTATAATCAAACATACGTATGTTTGTTTTTTATAGTTTCCTGCATGCCTTGCAGACTTTAGTTGTCCCATTCTACTCATTCATAGGGTATAAATGCAATTGCTTTTCCGCATTTTCTCAAGAGAAGGTTTTTGGTTCTGGATTCAGTTATCCAATGCTTAATTGCGATTTCATTTGCAGAATGCATTTGAAATCTCCCGCATCCTTTTCTTTCCTCTCCTCTTGTTTGCTTGCTTGCGATTTACAATAGGATTGTCATGAGCAGAATGGCATTGAGGAGTTTGACATTAAGAAGGTGGAGGAACAGGCAGCAGAGTTGGAGAAGGATCTGATTGTGAAGGAACTGGAAACACTTGATGTCCTGGAAGAACTTGGAACGACAAAAAGGATTGTGGAAGATTTGAAGCGGCAACTACAGAAAGAAGCATTGAAATGCTTGACTGGCCAAGACCACTCTGATGAGCAGCTGCCAACTCCTGCTATTAAGCAAATAGACAAAGAAAGCCACAGAAATATTTTCAACCATTACGGGCAAAACGTTGGATGTTCAAGCCCGTGCCCCACTTCATCACCTGATTTGATCTTGATGGAGTTGAAGCAAGCAAAAGTTAACCTTGGTAAAACGATAGACGATCTTGGGGTGATTCAAAATTCCGTTGAATGTCTAAATAAGAAAATGATGAAAGAAAAGGTTTTACTTGAGAAGAGTCGTGGGTGGCTATCATCAAAGTTTGCCGGGGTATCGTCGCTAGAGGAGGAGCTAAAACAAATAAGACTAAAGCCACAAATAGCGGACGATAAAGAAGCCTATGGTGCCATTGAGAATCCTCCAAATATTTCAAGGGACTTTAAATCCATGGATGGGCTATGTAAGAGAATTGCTGAAGCAGCAACATCTGAAGTTTCAAATCCAATGACTGTGAATGAACAGACCAAGGCCAGCATGAAGACTGCTGAGATGAGGTTGGTTGCAGCAAAAAAGATGGAGGAAGCGGCCAAAGCTGCAGAAGCTGTTGCACTTGCTGAAATCAAAGCCCTTTCAATCGATGAGAGATCATCATATTTCATACTTCCAGAGCCAGAGAAAATTACTTACTCTTTTGGAGATCGATCTCCTTTAGTCACCAAAGCTCAAAAAGTTGAGGGGCTGCCCAAGAAGAATGTAGTTGATGCGAAGTTCCAAACAGATGAAGACATCTGTAAACTGTCCATTTTGAAGAAGTTAAAGGAAGCCACAGATGAAGTTAGACACAGTAAACAAGCCCTGGAGAAAGCTTTGAACAGAGTAGAAACTGCAAATAAAAAGCAAATTGCCGTTGAAGAGGCTTTCCAGAGATGGATTCCAGAGCATGAACAGAAGGGACAGACATTTTATAACTCGGTCAATCGCAATAATATCCATGCACCGGATCACCCTCAGGTTTCTCCACTCAATGATATTAACAAGTCAAACCTTGTAAACAATGAACCAAAGCCTGTTTTAAGGTCGACAGTTTCAATGCGAGATATACTAAGCAGGAAGCAAGTTCTGCCCAATGACTATATGGCAGGAAATGAAATGGAAGGCCACGCAGGAGGACAGAAGGTGGCTTTGAGTCAAATGCTTCATGCACTGAGGGAGGACCTAGCATTTTCTTCAAAAGCTGAGAAAGATGGAAGTGATCATAAGCAGCAGTTCTTAGCACAGAGGAAGAAATTTGGCCTTATCCATATATCATTCCCTTTGTCAAAGCCAAGTAAGAAAAAAATGCAAGCTTTGAACGCAGTGTGACGAGATTGATGCATTACAAATTGTCTCGTTTGGTAACATGTCCTCCATTGTTACTCCATATAGGTCAGGTGTGGTGCTTTTTTAGACTAGAAAAAAAATATCTGTGTTTTGTTAATTATATCCATTTTTTGTAAAGGTGCTTTGTGATTTAATGCTCTGTGATTTTAATGAGCTACGAACTAAATGATGAAGCTTTTACTCTTTGGATGCGTGAGATTGTGACGGTTGGTGAAGCAGCATTTGCTAGTAAACATGGTTTAGTTGTTGATGCTGATAATAAAGGTTTCTATGTTTTTATTAGATGCTTGTAATCAATAACCGTTCTTGTACCTTATATTATGTGAATCTGTAATAGCAAGTTCCCATGAAGAGATTGTAGTATCTTTTGATTTGCGTGCAATTTCCAGATGGATAAAGTATACATGTCCTTCGTGTCTTTATCGGACATGCGTGTCCCCTCTAACAGGTCCAAACTCAATAAGAAAGAACTGAACCCATATTGCACTCCTTGACTTTGAGCTAGAATTCGGTACCGTACTCTCAGCGTGCCTGAAATAATAAACTCAAATCATATAAAATATAAAACTATAATTAGGCATCAGAACAAGGATTGAGTTGCTTTACATACAAGAACCAGAACATATGACTAGATATAATTGACATCCTCCACGTCATCATTTTCATGCTATGTGTTTTTGTTCCATAGGGCGTGCACATTAAATTACTAGGTGCACATCCTCCGACCTCCAAGACCCAACGTGTAAAAATAGTATCTTTGTATTTTAAAGTACGAGGATTGATGAAGGGGTGGGATGTCTGGTAGTGCTCTTTACTCCTGTTCTACCCTTTTGAGCCGAACACATACATAATAACACGCGTCCCTCACTCTCCATCGCGGCCCATGAAAGCATGCGCAGTTTTGGGCCAGCGTGGGTAAAAAGAAATTTGTCTTGGGCTTTTTAACCATCACGAGTAGTAATGCTGCCTCCTACACGTTAGCACCAGGAAGCAAGGCATTGCAACTGTTAAAAAGAAATCATCTTGTTACGTGAATTTTATTGTTTTGTGTTAGATTTTTATTATTCTTAATAGACTAAATGCTGGATAGAGTCGGGCAACGTTCATTTTCTTTGAAAAAATTACTTAACATATATTTTAAAAAAAATTATTCTCATCAACCACTATTCATCACCTTACACTCTACACCATTGGAAAAAAAAAACTATTAAGTTAGAATGAACAGTGCCTGATATCATTCCAGTGTATCTAAATTCTCTTATGGACGGACTGGTACGCTTAACTTTGGGCGTAATATAGAAAGACCCAAAAATAAAATGAAAAATAGAAAGAACTATTTGTTAAGAATGCCCTGCCCCGCCCAATTCCAAGAGAAGCCCACGAAAGAAAACCAATATTAGAGGAGATCAAGAGAAGATGTACAGAGAAGGTAAAAAGTTGCAGAGCTGCTTGGAGTGTGGACACTCTTATGGTGAATCCACCTAGGAACCGAAAGAGGGTCCGTGCAGTCCGCCGTGCTCCTGATGGAAGCGCCTATCGGAAGTGGTAATTACAGACATACGCAGATATGTCTTTGCAATGTATATTATATTCATATCCCTTCTTTTTTTCGTTTTTATCTTTTATCCTTTTTGTTTTTGTTACTCTCATTTTTCGTGAATGTTGCAGCAACAGTTGTGGGGTTTCGGTGGCAATCGCTTTGGCCGACCTACACGAGTGTGAAACCAAGAAGGTGGTGGTGCAGAGGTTCAGAGGATTACCAGAGAGGCAAAACGTTGTGAAACCGACCTTTGGGGACCAACCTAGATCGCCCTTTCGGGTTTTCATGTAAACACTCTCTTTTTTCATTATACGAGGCAACTCCATTACTTATGTTTTTAGTTTTTTTTTTTTTTTCTTCTGAGAGTCTAATTTGACCTTGATTTTAGCTTTTGTGCTGCATGCTTTATAGATGTATAAGATCATGCCCTTAATCGTGTAGAGTTGCATTCTATGCATAACAAAAGTTTGCGCATGCTGAAAAACACTGACAATATGCTTTATAACGTTTTCATTATGTTTGGTCGTTGGGAAAATGGATGATTAAGAAAAGAAACAATATTTTGAGATTACTGTTTGAATTGGTATTTTTTGACAAATATCGAAGTGCAGTTTCATATAAATATTTGGAATATAATTTCTTTTCATAAGATTTGGAATATATTTGAAAGATATAGGACATATTCGTGTTTGGAGTATTGAAGGGTGGGAATATGCATGAGTTTCTATCTTCTTTTCAGTTCACTAGAATGTAATTAGGTGTCTCACTTTGTATACTTCCTGTGTACTTGGGCATTACCTAGTTTCATTCTATTCAATAAAGATACTTATTTACTTATAAAAAAAAAAAATCGTTTTTGGAGTTGATGAATGCTCTTCTTCTTTTTTTCCTTTCTTTCTTTTTCGGTGGGTTTACTAGGGAGAGCTTTGTGAAGACCTGCAAGACTATAAATGTGATTAGCATTGATCAAAACGGGCTCGACACTTGGAAGAACATGTCCAAGGAGGTAACATTCTTCAAAATTTCTAATTGGCCTACTTAATTATATTTTAATTTGAGGGTTATAACCCCTTGAATTTTCTACAGGAGAGGAAACCATACATCATTGAAGCTGAAAGGGTAAACCATTCTTATGTGAAAGCTTTGCTTGAAGAAGTTGATAATTTGCAAGAGGTAATCCAGTTATACTGGGTGTTGTCATCGTAGATACTCATATGATTTTTTACGCTTGCTGGATGGAAATAATTTATTGTAATTTGTAACAATCATACATTCAGTTTAGATCAAGACTTCAAAAATGCCAACTTATGATTCTCTGGTGCGCTTATGGTGTAAATTTTCATCTGCACGGTTGCATACTTTATTTGTTCAATCTGTTTACTCTAGTATTTATGCTAGAGATTGTGATACATTTGTCCCATTTGTTCTAAATTTTATTGATGACAAGAACCAGAGGGTCATGCCATTATATATGATAGTTGCTACGTATAGCTCAGAGACATGCTTTGGAAAACTTTGAACCGTCAAAGCTTCACCTCCACCAGGTTGTGTTAACATGATTTCAGAATATTGTTCTCTGATGTGAAGGGTAACTATTTTGTAATTATGCCAAGGTAGCTCACTTTTCTATGGCGTAATAGCACTTTGCACTCAAACTCCCACCTCTTACACACTTAATCATGTAAAATGACACAAATGCCCTTGGCGAAGTGCTTTTTCATTAGGGCCATTTATGTCATTTTACATGAT
This sequence comes from Pterocarya stenoptera, assembly GCA_003123785.1. Lineage (NCBI taxonomy): Eukaryota > Viridiplantae > Streptophyta > Magnoliopsida > Fagales > Juglandaceae > Pterocarya > Pterocarya stenoptera. The sequence goes on along the minus strand of QEOT01008376.1, from coordinate 5,668 downwards.
CGGCCATTTTTTATGGAGGGGAAAACCGATGTCAAAACTTCAGAGTAGGTTAAAGTTGCACCGTGTCAAAGGTTACAAGTGTAAGTGAGAAGTAGATAACTCAGAGAAAATGTCATTTACCCCTTTTCCATTGAGCCTAATTCCTCCTATTCCGTATATCCACTCTTGAAATTCCTTTCATTCTAATTCCAAAGTTGAGGTTTTCAGGATTTAAATGATATCAAAGATATGTTGCAGGTCAATGATGAGGCAGATTCGGCAATGGTGGGGAAGTTTGATCAGGTTTTTTTTTATATTCTTTTTTTAATTTTTGAGGTTCAGAGTGGGTTCGTTGTCTTTATGGTTGTAGCTGCTTTATATTAGTCTCTAGAATATTTCGTATATTCATTATTTGAGGCATTCACAGTTCTATGAAGGCTATGAAGACTACGAGAACTCTTATAGCTTTGACAGTCGTAGAAACTGAGTGTTCTGTCCCTTATGGTGGTACCTCTCTTTCTCTCTCTCTCTCTGTGGCAAGCGTGCATATGCATGTGTTTTTGTTTAGATTATTCTGAATCAGATAGTCTCTGCCTTCATCTCCTAACATCGCCACCATTATTGTTCTGCAGTGCCTCACTGATTCCCAAGGAAATGGTGCAAGCATCTATTGTCGAGAAATCTGGCTGAAGTTTGTTCTAGTGATGGTCCCATTTCTTGAGAAATCTGGCTAAATTCTGCCAGAATTTTTGCCACTGCTTTTGTTTCTTAAGGCAAGTCATTTGGCTATTGTATAGTACAATAGGGGTTTTGTATGTATTTTCAGTTTTTGGGTATTTTGATCGAATTGTTTGAGCTGGTGAGGGAATTTTGACACTTATATGATTCTTTGTTGGGTACTTAGTCATGTCTTCATCTTCTTGTTACTCGGTGCGAGTTTAGCCCAACTGCCAACACACCTTAGTCTTGCTAAACCCCAAAAATAACGAAAAGAAAAGAAACGAAACTTGTTTAGGTGTCCAACAAGAGGCTTAAGTGATGTTTTTTTCCCTCTAAAGAAGAGGCTTATGTGATTTTATTCATCATTTTATTAATTATTATCATTTCATAATTTCTTAACTCGACATAAAATAATTTAAAATTTATTTGATATATATATATTTTNTTCATTCTATTCAATAAAGATACTTATTTACTTATAAAAAAAAAAAATCGTTTTTGGAGTTGATGAATGCTCTTCTTCTTTTTTTCCTTTCTTTCTTTTTCGGTGGGTTTACTAGGGAGAGCTTTGTGAAGACCTGCAAGACTATAAATGTGATTAGCATTGATCAAAACGGGCTCGACACTTGGAAGAACATGTCCAAGGAGGTAACATTCTTCAAAATTTCTAATTGGCCTACTTAATTATATTTTAATTTGAGGGTTATAACCCCTTGAATTTTCTACAGGAGAGGAAACCATACATCATTGAAGCTGAAAGGGTAAACCATTCTTATGTGAAAGCTTTGCTTGAAGAAGTTGATAATTTGCAAGAGGTAATCCAGTTATACTGGGTGTTGTCATCGTAGATACTCATATGATTTTTTACGCTTGCTGGATGGAAATAATTTATTGTAATTTGTAACAATCATACATTCAGTTTAGATCAAGACTTCAAAAATGCCAACTTATGATTCTCTGGTGCGCTTATGGTGTAAATTTTCATCTGCACGGTTGCATACTTTATTTGTTCAATCTGTTTACTCTAGTATTTATGCTAGAGATTGTGATACATTTGTCCCATTTGTTCTAAATTTTATTGATGACAAGAACCAGAGGGTCATGCCATTATATATGATAGTTGCTACGTATAGCTCAGAGACATGCTTTGGAAAACTTTGAACCGTCAAAGCTTCACCTCCACCAGGTTGTGTTAACATGATTTCAGAATATTGTTCTCTGATGTGAAGGGTAACTATTTTGTAATTATGCCAAGGTAGCTCACTTTTCTATGGCGTAATAGCACTTTGCACTCAAACTCCCACCTCTTACACACTTAATCATGTAAAATGACACAAATGCCCTTGGCGAAGTGCTTTTTCATTAGGGCCATTTATGTCATTTTACATGATCGGCCATTTTTTATGGAGGGGAAAACCGATGTCAAAACTTCAGAGTAGGTTAAAGTTGCACCGTGTCAAAGGTTACAAGTGTAAGTGAGAAGTAGATAACTCAGAGAAAATGTCATTTACCCCTTTTCCATTGAGCCTAATTCCTCCTATTCCGTATATCCACTCTTGAAATTCCTTTCATTCTAATTCCAAAGTTGAGGTTTTCAGGATTTAAATGATATCAAAGATATGTTGCAGGTCAATGATGAGGCAGATTCGGCAATGGTGGGGAAGTTTGATCAGGTTTTTTTTTATATTCTTTTTTTAATTTTTGAGGTTCAGAGTGGGTTCGTTGTCTTTATGGTTGTAGCTGCTTTATATTAGTCTCTAGAATATTTCGTATATTCATTATTTGAGGCATTCACAGTTCTATGAAGGCTATGAAGACTACGAGAACTCTTATAGCTTTGACAGTCGTAGAAACTGAGTGTTCTGTCCCTTATGGTGGTACCTCTCTTTCTCTCTCTCTCTCTGTGGCAAGCGTGCATATGCATGTGTTTTTGTTTAGATTATTCTGAATCAGATAGTCTCTGCCTTCATCTCCTAACATCGCCACCATTATTGTTCTGCAGTGCCTCACTGATTCCCAAGGAAATGGTGCAAGCATCTATTGTCGAGAAATCTGGCTGAAGTTTGTTCTAGTGATGGTCCCATTTCTTGAGAAATCTGGCTAAATTCTGCCAGAATTTTTGCCACTGCTTTTGTTTCTTAAGGCAAGTCATTTGGCTATTGTATAGTACAATAGGGGTTTTGTATGTATTTTCAGTTTTTGGGTATTTTGATCGAATTGTTTGAGCTGGTGAGGGAATTTTGACACTTATATGATTCTTTGTTGGGTACTTAGTCATGTCTTCATCTTCTTGTTACTCGGTGCGAATTTAGCCCAACTGCCAACACACCTTAGTCTTGCTAAACCCCAAAAATAACGAAAAGAAAAGAAACGAAACTTGTTTAGGTGTCCAACAAGAGGCTTAAGTGATGTTTTTTTCCCTCTAAAGAAGAGGCTTATGTGATTTTATTCATCATTTTATTAATTATTATCATTTCATAATTTCTTAACTCGACATAAAATAATTTAAAATTTATTTGATATATATATATTTTTTACTTTCTATCAATTATTTGATGGTGCATTAGAAAATAATAAAAGCATGATAAGTATTATTTTGTTAAAAAAAAATAGGCCTTTTTGTATT
>QEOT01008375.1:6796-119440 GCA_003123785.1 Pterocarya stenoptera | reverse complement strand
AAGGATGAAGAAAAATGGGTTGTGTCCAAGTTGTACTCTAGCAAAATTATGAGTTGTTGACACCTAGGAGTATAAGTTTGCTTTGTGGGCATAGACAGGTGACACCTGTGCAAAAAAATTTCATAGACATACTAAATGAGTCAAGGATACCAACACAGGAAATAATGTTCATGTTGAGTAAGGAGTCGAGTGGTGACTATAATGTTGGTTGTATTTCTAAAGACATTTAGAATTACTTGGGCAATCGAATGAGACAACTTCTTGGAAAGGGAAATGCATAAAAGTTATACGCTTACTTTTTGAAAAGCAAATTTAATAATCCAGGTTTTGTATATTCGATCCAAATTGATGCAGATAGGTCGATGGGAAAATGTTTTTGGGAATATGCTAGCTCAAGGGCCGCATACCGATATTTTGGAAACTTTGTTATGTTTGATGCTACGTACCTTACAAATCGCTGTAAGATTTCATTTTATTCCATTCACTAGAGTTAACCATCATCATCAATTTGTGATGTTTGGATGTGTGTTAATCATAAATAAGACTACCGAGTCTTAAACATAGTTATTGAAAACATGGTTAGAAGCAATGCTTGGTTGTGCTTTCTCTACAATAATAACTAATGATAACAAGGCAATAACTAAGGTCATCGTCAAGGTATTGCCCAATACAACTCACAAATTGTGCCTATGACATCTCTTACAAAAAGTTTCTGATCATCTAACTCATGTTTATAATAAATATCCATAATTTCAACAAGATTTTAAGCATTGCATTCATGAGACACTCACTATTAAAGAGCTTGAGTTGGAGTGGACTGAAATGTTACTAAAGTACAAGTTGGAAGAAAATAGTTAGTTGTAGAATATTTATACCAGGAGAGCAAGCAAAGTGGCTGTTGGCTTACTTTAGAGGCATTGGCCTAGAATGTCCATAACTCAACGAAGTGAGAGTATGAACAATTTTTCAAAGACTATGTTAGTTCAAGGACGATGGTAAGTGACTTCGTCCATCAATATGATAAAGCATTGAACGCTCGTTATCTCAATGAGAAAGAGAAAGATGTGGTAACAAAAACATCCAAGTGAATTATGAGAACTTCTTACAATATTGAAGAGGAAGCGGCCAAGATCTATACAAGAAAATCTATTTTGATTTTTCAAGATAAGTTATTTAATCGCCAACGGTATAACGCACAAATACATGAAGAAGATGGACGAAACATTTACTTGGTGGGCATTGATGGGAAAGATAAGCTGGCATATGACACTTGGGAGGGAGAACCACATTGTTTTGTGTGCATGTTATAAGTTTGAATTTATTAACTTTCTATGATGGCACAACCTACATATTTTGGCGAAAAAAAAAGTTGTTTGAATAATGTATTGCAATCATATGTTTTATATAGGTGGGCGATCAATGCAAAGAGTCACGTGGCACATGGGATATGTGTATATGAGGGACAATTGGAGATAGTCCCAATGGCATTGTTCATGAAACATCTTTGATGATAGAGTTTTATAAAGTTGCTGAGATGTGGTCACTATCTATCCAGAAATATAACATGTTTTTAATGGAATAAAGAATATTTATCAAGAGCTTCTCGTGATGCATGATGATGACGGTAACACGAAGGGGACATACGGTTTAGAGTCAATTACTTTTAAACTTTTCATTGCAAGGTCCTCTACATATTGTGTCTAAAGGAAAGCCCAAATCATTACGACAAAAGAATCCAACGGAAAATGTACTAATGAAGAAGTGACGATTCAACATTTGGAAACAAAAAGGGCATGTAAAAAGTAAATGTATATCACATAGGTACTTGGAATGATTTCATTATGTTTCTAATTGTGTAAGAATGTTCCTTGTATGAGCTTTTAACTTGATCAAAGATATTTTTTTTCTGTAGGAATATAGGATAACCAACCTCAACTACATTATCTCCAGACTCGGCCACTATGTTAACTACATTTAACATGTCTGAATACTACGCTTATCTTATTTAGACTTTTTATTTAGTCAGTTCTTTTAATCTCTAAAAAAAAAAAGGTTTGCAAGAATATGCAAGACCCGAACATGTCACAAAATGAAGATTTCAGAGTATCATGGATTTTTCATATGTCACAAGATCATTAATTATTGGGCAACATTTGATGATTCTCATTAAACATTTTTTGTTTTCTCAATTTTGTGTCAAGATGGCATTATTTGTTTCTCACTATGAGGAAATAGAATACTCAGTTTTGTACCCATGGAATCGGAACATTCACTTTATCACTATGGTTTTAAACTTGATGTTTTTGGTTGATTGGATTTGCTAATGATTTGTCAGATGTGAGATGAGCATAAGCAAATTTGGAACTCTAGTTATTGTTTAATTGTCTGTTGATATAGACTTGTACTCCTATGTGACAGCTTGTGTTTGGAATGATTTTACGCATTTGAAGTTTGGATTTGGTTAGAAGGATGAAAGGACCTGGTACCATTATATGACAAAGTTTGTTTAGTTTAGGAACAAAATGGAGGGTCTGACTTAAATATAAAGTTGATTCTTTGATTCTATAATTTGATTAAAAAAAAAGCACTTCTAATGTTTATTTGATTCTCTGATCCTTGGTGATAAACAAAGGACAATCTATTAGTTGGCATGTAAAATAGCCTTTTACACAACTGCAACAACCCACATAGGCTTATCCGAAAAATAAATACAATTTGTCCTGATAAACCAATTAAATATTAATGTAGCATTAAACGATTTACATTATCATTGACTTTATAAAATTTCAGACTAACTAATAATGCAATAAATAAATCTCAATATGCAATCAATGCACTTTTGTACTTCTTCTTTATCGATTAGAATTTTGCGTGTCCTATTCTTACACATTCAGATGCTATCCTTTCATTTATTCGTTGTGCTAATTTCAAGGTTTGCTTACAATAATTTGATTATTCCATTTCAAAATCAAACCATTCGAAAAATTCACACTATTTTTTAACCTTATAATATGGATAATTCAAAAGCCGTCGAACAAAACATTTTTAGTTGGCTAACGTCCGCAGTTTGGAGGGAATGCCACAATAACATAATGGTCTTCGTCCCAAGATCACTTTATCTTTTGCCTTCATAGACCGTAAACTAGATATGATATCTCCTCCACTACTTTCCATATTGCTGCAAAGAATATAAAAATATTGGAATATCAAGTCGATGGTACTATCAAGTCGTAAATAATTTATGACCAAAAAATATTGGCATATACAAGAGTTGAATAAACATATATTAAAGATGAGAAATAGAGCTAGCTTGGGAACAAAAGCTTAAGGCCTAGTTTGTTTTTGGAGATAAACCGAAAACTTTCAAAACAGTTTTCGTATGGATAGATAGTTTTCAAAACAAACACGATATTATTCCGAAGAATCTCAGTCGGTTTCTCTCTTGTCTCAATATTGTTGAGATGGTTCTATCACCGACGCCTACTAACAATTCACTTCCAAAACTTTCAAAACAGTTTTCGTACGAATAGCCCAGCAGCACTTGTTGCACGTCGTTTTCTACATTATAAAATAATATAAGTACACATGGGTCCCACCATTATAAATATTATAAAAAAATAATTAAACTAATCTCATTTCATCTCTATAAACACACACATTTTATCTTATTTTATTCTATCTCATCTATACTCAACATATCTTAATACTATTCACACATATCTCAAAAGATTTCATCTCATCTACGAAAACAAACGAGACCGGCCTCGTTTGTTTATAGGGATGAAACACAAAATTTTGAAAATTTTGAAAACTTTTGTACTGATATATTATCTCTAAAAGCAAACATCTATTTTTATCTCATCTCATCTCATCTCTCATTAATTTATTTATTATTTATAAACTGTCCTACAGTAAAAAAAAGCTGACATGATGTTATCGTTTTGAACAAAAAAATTGATCTGCCGTCTGACTTGGTTTACTGTTTTGTACTGTTCGTTTATACGAACACGTGAAGGAAAATGCCGAAAACTAGTTTTCAATTTTGTGTTACAGTTTATGCACGGCGTTCCACCTTTTGTTTATATTTTATTATAAAAAACTATTATAATTAAAAGTGGGTCCCTCCCACCAGTATTAAAAAACATGCAGAAAAAAAAGAAAAAAAAAAAGAGGCAAAATGCAACAAGCCTACAGTAAAATGCCCAAAAAAAACTCTGAAAATATTTATACGGGTTGTGGGTCTCACAACCATAAATACTTCACAAAAAAGTCTAACTAATCTCATCTCATCTCTATAAACAAACACATATCTCATCTTATCTCAACATATCTCAATACTATTTACACATCTCAAAAAATTTCATTTCATCTCATTTCATCTCTGAAAATAAACGAGGTCTTAATTGATATTCACCTACTTCTTCTTTTTAAAATGATAATCCTTATCTTTTTTTGTGGTGATTAGCTCATTAATAGTTTAACTATTATAGTTCTTAATTTGCATAGATGAATGGTGAAGTTTACAAGGCTTATGAAAAACACATTCCAGGTCCTCTCCCACCCCTTCCCAGAGCAAAAAAACCGCAACTCAATGCAAAAAACGACACAAACTTGGAACCAAAAAAAAGTTTGTCATTGCAAAAGAAACAACCTAGCAGCAAAAAACAAAACCAAAATTGGTAGCAAAAAACAACATTACAAGGGGAAAAACAAACAGAAAGTAACAAATTCAAACTTTGAGCAGCATCACAATACAAACAAAAGGTGGGTCCCAGAGCCCAAATCAATGTAGACAATGAAATGCCTAGACAAATATGGTTAGTTTCTGAACCTAAAAAAAAAAGCACATTTCTTCTCAGTATGTTGGTTTCTATTGGTCAATGCATGCTTGTTAGAATAGACAAGACCATCCACAAGTAGTTAACGCCATCTATTTGAGTTTTGAGGAGCTCAAATGTCTATTGAGGGTGAGAGAGTGACACAGAGAGAAAAGGTTAAATTTCTATCCGAGGAAGTTATCAATTCAGTTAGGATGTTTCCCTTCGAAAAAGTAGCGATCAATGATCTTTTGATAAATTATCCATAAGATTGCTCATGTTCTGCCTTCGAAATTATTCCCATATCCATTTGCAACAAGGGCATGCCTCATTAGGCTTTTTAGAGCTATTTTATTAAATCAACTACTAGATAATTAGCAAGTAAATTGACCCCTAAACACTTCTTTTGCATCGAACATATAAAAATTGCAAACCCGGTCATAAATGCCCTAAATACTTAATGTGCAAAATAAACAAATAAAAAACTTACAAGTAATGGCTAAAATTGAGTGGGTTCCAAATCGGAGATGGGTTCATTCCAAAGCACTCGACAATATCTCTCGACGGAAATGGGTTCCAAAAGGGAAATTGCTCTACAAAGATGGGTTCAGGACAAAGGGAAAGGAGAGGAGAACAGGACAAGTTGCTAGGGAGAGAAGAGAGAGGGAAAGGGGGAGAGGAGAATCAGGAGAGGGCGCTGGGGAGAGAAGAGAAATAGAAAAAGGGGAGAGGACAAAGAAGAGAGGGCACGGGGGGAGAGCAAAGAGAAAGGAGAAGAGTTGCAACTCAATAAACTAGCACACCATAAGACACATAAGTCCCATATATGTTGAGATTCTATTGGCCGGTCTAGAGTAGGGTATCTCACTCGACCGGTTTGGAGCTTTTCTCAAAAAAAAAAAAAAAATACACAAACAATTACAAATGTAACCACCAATGAAGCATGTAACTTGATATGTAAAGATAAATAATAAATGTTAATAATTTAATATTAATATTCATCTATAAGAGTAAGTTTATATCCATGAAGCATCAATAATAAGATTAAAGTTTTATGCTATAATTATTAACTTTATAATATGTATAATAGCATATAATATATATAGATATAATATAAAACAATTAAAAATATGTGTATAATTTGGTTTAATTCAATCTTATTCGGTCTACAAAACATAAAAATTGAGATCGAACCAATTTACAGAAACTTTAGATCTAGTGAACTGAAACCAATTGAACTAGTCACCGAACCAGGTTCAGTTGGTTTTTCGATATAATCTTTCACCTCTATGCAATATATATAATTGGTGCCATCCAACTTAGTATAAACTGGATGGGACATGTTTGGTATGGATAATGAAAGGGAAGCAATGAAGGCATTATTTGGTCCAATCATGGTAATCGTGTCAGCCTCACACCTCTAATGCCAAGAAAGAAAATAAATTGGAATAAAAAGATCAAGATAATGATGAATGTATTTAGAGGATACATATACCGTTTGAAAGTATGTACCAAAACTAAAGGAATATAATTACACAATCACGGGACTAAAGTGATAAGAGCTACACTTGATAAAGATTACAACTTTGATAGCAACATGATCGCTGACAACTAATGAGACATTTAGATGCTCTTGGACTTGGACTCTGAGATATTTGTGATACTCTTTGACTTTGCTGCACTACTATTTGATTATCATTTGATAAATCTTTCCTATTCGAATCTAGGGTCCTTCAAGTTGGCTGCCCAACTCTTATGCTGGGCGTGACCGTTAGTTCATTCTTCTATTTTTCTTTGTCTTTTTCAACAAATAATTTAAACATTTAAAAAAAATACACAAATTCACTATTATAAGTTTTTTAAACATTTAAAAAAATAAAATGCACTAGCGGTCAAACTCGGGGGCAAATTAGCATTTTCCTTCGAATCTAATACTATAGTTGGATTGAAACTAGGACTGTAGTGAGAGGGAACTTCACTTATCTTAACAATATATACACGCACACACATATATATGTGTAGATATGTAGATATTTATATATATATATATATGTATATATTCTCCTTGAGCATCTTCACATTCTTATTTATGTTTTATGAACTTTGATTCAATATAAGTCAAAATACAGTTTGAAGTATTTTTATCAGTTATTCTATCCGTAGAAAAAATATATAAATAAACGACTACTAACTTCAAAACATATAGATAGAAAGATGAAACAATTTTTTTTTTTAAATAAAAGCATTGCTTATAGTTTTTTCATACGAGCCAATAGAATATTCAATACAAGCTTTCTTACTCAATTGTGTAAATAATTTGATTGGGACCTTCTTCGATCCATACAATTTCTTCAAACATATTGATAGCTAACCTAGCAAGTTTATGAGCTACCATGCTACCCTATCTATAGATGAATGTTAGACTCTAGTTTGGTCTATCCAATAACATTCTTCTAGCATCTTCAATCAAAACTTCATACTCTCTGCAGATTTCTTCATAATTAGTAGCCAGCTTTAATTGCAGCTTGGGCATCTCCTTCTAGAACCACTGGAGACAGTCCCAATTCTATGCAAAGAGTCATAGCTCTTCTGAGTGTTAATGCTTCAGCTATAATAGGCCTCATTATATGATTAAAACTTGAGCATAAAGAAGCTAGAATGTCAACTGCCAAGTTTCTGATTATAACTCCTAGTCCCACTTTCTTTTCCNTTTTTTTTTTTTTTTTTTTTTTTTGTCTCATTGTAATGCTAGGTTGATGATCATCTTATGTGTGACTCTGAGTAGATATGAAGTCTTGTAAACATTGTTTTGCAGCCTTGAATACTTGTATCAGCTTCTCAAATTTCTATTAAAAAATTAATAAATTTCTCCTTAGCCATATCCCTTTCATAACATAAGCCACCGATGCTACCTCTTCAAGATCTACTCTCACATTGATTCTCTTCCACAGCTCCATAAGTCTTCCTGTACAGTTGACCATTTTTTTATTGGGCTATCAATTTTAGACCAAACATCTATTGCTGCAAGACAGTTCCAAAGTACATGAACACTTTCTCTTATTCTCTTTCACATATTGGGCACAAATTTGTATCATTTATCTTCTTCTTGAACATGTTACTTCTAGTTGGAAGAATGTTATGAGTTGCCTTTCATATAAAGTGTTTGACAGAACCTAGTACATCAAGATTCCAGATCTGTTGCCAAAGAGATCATGTTTCAGAGAGGCTAGAAGCCTCCCTTTTCAATGATCTCACTCTATTTTGTTCTACATGGCATGCATTCTTTATTGTAAAGATGCATTTAGAATTGGAGCCCCAAATAATTTTATCTTCAGCACCAATGATGCACAATGGTATATTCCTTATAACCTCAGCTTCTTCCCTTCTAAATATTTCTTATACTAATTCTCCTTCCACTGCCTGGTTTTTTCCTCAATGATCTCACTAACCCTTACCTCACTATCTAGTATTTTAACTTAAGATTGGACTCTGCTTGTAGTTTGTACTAGAAACCATTTATTGTGACATATCTTTATACTTTTGCCATTACCTACTCTCCATATCATGCCTAATTTGATTAGTTCAAGAGATGAAAATAGGCTTCTCCATATCAAGGATGACCTCGACCCTACCTTTGCTTAAAGCATATCCCCATTCTTTTAGTACTTCTCCTTCATTATTGCAACAACCAAAGTAGAAGGATTTTGTATCATCCTCCAACATTATTTGGCAAGTTAGGCCTTGTTGAAACTTTCTAGGTCTCTAAAACCTAAAGCCCCCCCCCCCCCCCCTTTTTTTTTTTGAATCACCAATCTTCTTGCAGGTTCTCCATTGAATTTTAGTTCCATTGTTCTTAAATCCCCACCAAAATCTAGTTATCATGGATGTTATTTCTTTACAAAGCTTTTGAGGTAGCTTAAATACACTCATGGAAAAGGTTGGCAAAGCTTGGATTACTGTAAAATCTCCTTCCCAGCTTTAGAGAGGAAGCTATTCTTCCAACTATTAATCTTTGTCCACACCCTCTCCTTTTAATGCCTAAATGTATTATACTTAGATTTACCTCCTATGGATGGTAGCCTAAGGCTGCATTTGGTTGTTGGGATGCACTCAGCTGAGCTGTTTGGTTCACATTTGAACCACTTCTAACATCCAAACAGAGAGTTTTATCCGTAAAAGCACTAGGTTGAGCTGAGTTTACACAGTAGCACCGATGTAACCCATCCCTGACATTGCAAGGATTCACAACTAGATTTCGTGTGAATAGCGCCGGCTTTAGAAAAAAAAATGCACTGAACTGATAATCCACCATTGTCAGGAATGAAGTCCATAAAAATAGGAGTACTTGGCACGAGATTTTACATTATCGTTGCATGAATAACGCCGGTTTTAACAAGTGTAACTGTGCATTTGTTCCATTTCTCGTTGGCTGTGTGAGAGATAATTCTAACATGTGAACAGTATATATTTGGTAGGATCTAATTATTTTACAACTTCTCATAAATATATCTAAACTCATCTTAACATCCAAATACACCTAAACTCATTTTAAGTGGGCCCCAAAAAATTAACTCAACCATCTCAACTCACTACTATTCATAGAGAATTCAACTCAGCTCAACTAAACTTAACATCCAAATGCAGCCTAAGTATCTTTCATAACTTCCATGTGCAAAGACTCCAGCAACTTGCAAAATTTGTGTTCTAATGGTAGATTCAGTACTGGAACTAAAAAATATTGTGGTTTTCTGCTTATTCAAAAACTAACATGATGTTATCTCATATGTGTTCAACAAATCTTGATACTTCTTCCATTCTGAAATATGAGCTCTCCCAAAAATGACACAATCATCAGCAAATAACAAATAGTTTATTCTTCTGCCACCCCTTCTGACAGTAGCTCCCTTTGTTTTTTACTTTTTTCTAGGAGTGTCAAATCGTGTTAATGGGTCGTATTCGTGTCATGTCAAGGTCTGTACATTACACTTAATGGGTCAATACGAACATGACTCGTTAAGGATTTCGTGTCAAAATTTTAAATCTAAACACAGCACAGTAAGATAACGGGTTGACATAATACGACTTGTTATGTCCCGTTAATGAATAAGAAATAAATTGACATGGCACGACACGACACGACACGCTTCAACCCGTTTACATTAATGGGTGGAACATACAAGATACGACCCAACTTGTTTGACCTTATTGATTTTATATAAACATTTAAATATAAATAATATCTATAAAAAATAAAAATTTACTATAAGTTTAAAATTACAATCCAAACAAATATGATCCACACAAATTGTAATAATATCTTAAAATTACATCCTAAATATAATAAACAAAACACACATAGTAAATATATTGATGTTAGAATCCCAACTATAATAAAAATACAGATCTAAACAAATTTAGAGCTTGAAGAATGATCTGGAGTGTCCTCATTACCCTTGTTGTTCTCCAACTCCATTACATTTTCGGTCATTTAAATTTTTTTTTTGTTTTTCTATTAAAAAAAAAGACATCAATAAAGTTTTATATCAAATAATATTATTGTATTGAAAATTACAATTATTTATTCAATGAGGTAAAAATAATATTACCTTGCTCCTTGCCATATAGCCAATCTCTAGTACAGATTAGTGCTTCAATAATATCTGCTTTTAGTACACTCATAAACTAATCAATGATACGCCCACCAACACTAAGTAGATTCAGATGCAACTGTAGAAACTGGAACACTCAAAATGTCACGAGCCATACAAGTAAGATCAAGATAACGAAATTCATTTCCTCATTAAATCTTTGCTTATTTATCTGCCTTAGGATCATCCAAGTAAAGATCCATTTGACTTTTTTGCATATAGGCAGTAAGATCATCAAGTCTAAATGAATCAAATTCCTGTACACAAAAAATAAATAAACATATTTCAAGCCAATATGTGATATGAAACAACAATATAATATAAATCATTAAACAAAAAATATTATTTGATATTATCTGAAATACTTGTTTATTAATCGAAGGCTGACTTTCCACTCTACTAAAAGTGCTATCAAAAGTCGTGGTAGAACATATGGGAGCACTAGAAGAACTATATTCCATGAAAAAAAATTACATCTTTTTCCGAACATTCATATACTCTATGGAACAATTTTCATAAAGTTTTACATAAGAAAAATAACAAAATGAAGCTTGTATCAAGGATCCAATATAACTGCTATAGCCAACAACACTGAACTCAGATCAATATTTCTCAAACTTAGCAAACATTTTACAAGATATTTTCCTCATGTAATCATTTTCACCCTCAGAGTGCTACTTTAATGTAAAATAAATCAAAAACACTATTGAAAAGTACAGATTGGCTGTAGGGTATTTGGTCCCAGAAAAATCATAAGTGGCTTCATAAAAAACTTCCAATAAACTGTTAATCTTCTCTATTTTTTTCCACTTAGAAGTTAGATGCTGATAGACAATGCTTAAAATTGGAATCAGTCAACTTCAAATAACTAAAGGCACAACGATAAAAAATAGCACTCTGAAGTATAAGAAAAGTATAATTCCATCTAGTGGGGACATTCTGTCTTAACCATTTTCTTACGATCCAAAGACATTTGATTGGTTGAATCTAAAAATTTTACTTTCCTTGTTTGTGACCCTTTGATATATTTGATACTTTCACGAATTTTTTTGATAACATAATCAATCTCTTTTAACCTATCTTGTACTAACAAATTCAGAATATGAGTACAACAACGAAGATGAAAGAACTCACCATCACAAACAAGAGCTTTCTTAATGTGCAATTGAGTTCTTAATAACATTAGAATAAGCATTGTCTAATGTCAATATAAAAATCTTGTGTTGAATTTCCTTACTCACATAGCAAATTATAAATTTTTTCAGATAAAGATATGTCATTATGTGGTGGTGACATAAAAGAAAAGTTCAAAATATTTTTCTGTAAAACCCATTTCTTATCCAGAAAATGTGTTGTAATGCACATATAACCATCAGTGGCTATAGAAGTCCATAAGTCAGATATTAGACTAATTCTACCAGGAGAATCATTTAACATGCATTTAATCTTTTTTTTTTCTCGATGATATATCTTAAGCAAATTAGCCTTGATAGTATTCCTAGAAATAATTGAAACATTTGGACGCAAATATTGTAACAAATATCTCACCCCCGAATATTCAACAAACTGAAAAGGTAGTTCATGCTTCACAATAGCGGCTACCAAAATTTTTCTATATTGTTCAGTATCAAATTGAGTGCTTACCGAAATAAATCCACTATTTTGTGATAACATCATCTGACCAATATCTTGTGAACTTCTCCTAGGGCATGCATTAATGTAACGCTTCATATTTCTGGTTCCATATTTGCTCGCTAGCATGTAAGTAATTCCACACATCTTGCATTTGGCTCGTGACTTGCCATCCTTATTCTCAGAATCAGGAATCATTTTAAAAAAAGTTCACATGTTTGACCGTTTCCTTCGTTTTTCTTTAGATTCCTCATTTTGAAAACTTTTTGAGTCAAACGGGTCCAAATCAATCAAATTTTCATTTTTACCTACTGCCGAACTCATCTGAAAAGAAACAATAACAACAAATGTAAATTTTGGGCAGACTTGCATTTAGACACTTTTTGATAAATATATCTTAGTAGTACCACAAAACATCATTAGTAGATAATAATTCTTCACTATTGAGCATAAGAATTAACTTCAATTATGACTGTTGTTAATTAGGTCTTTCACACCAACATTAGCTTCAACACTGAATCAATCCAATAAAAAACAAAAATAAAAGATAAATAAATTTAAATTGATAAAAAAAGAAAAAGAAAAAGGTGGTGGACTAGTGGTTTTCTCAATCATGTAAGTACCTCTTCTTCAATCATATTCATATATATCGATCACTTGCATGGGTGAGGTTTTTCATGTGCCATTTTCAGTGCCCTTTTCTATATTGTAGTTTCCATTCGTTTCTTAAGAGTTTACACATTGATAATTTAACAAATACTTTGTATATACTTGCAAACTAATTTCAAAGAAAACAACTGATTTTTTAGGATTATTTGGGTTCATGAAATTCTTTTGGAGTTTAAGAATCCAAAAACTCATGATTATTGGTTGTATATTTTTTGATGCATAATCTCAATCTAACAAAGACAAGACATATAACAGACTAGTCTTGATGATTAAAGAACAAAACAGAGCACGCATGAAACTACACTAAAGATGAAAAGAGACACAAAACCAGTAGTGAGAAAAAGAAAATATCATCAGATGATTTAGATTTCAGACCCACTAAGAATTTTGCAGGCACTTGAAGATGCAAGGAAAGAAATGATAATTACAGTGGGCAGCCAAACACATTGTTTTCCCATTTTTTTCTTCTTTTTTGGCAGCCAAACAACAATACGTAAAGGTAGTAGAAATGATAAATCTCGGCTGGATTGACTTACAGTGGGCGACAGGATGCGTGAGTTCAAGTCTGCGTGGTCTGTATGGGTGACGGAGTTAGGGTGAAGAGTTTGTGACTTTGCAATCTCTGTGTGGGCAATGGCCGGCGCGAGTTGCTGGGTTGAAGAGGCCAAAAGGGGTGGGGATGCAAGGTCACTGTGAAAAGAACTGGCTGGAAGGGGGCAGCATCGGGACTTAGGAAAGGAAAGAGCCAAATTCAAAAACTGGAGGGGGGCGGAGTGGGTTATTAGAGTTAGGGTTTTTTCATTTTTAGTTTTAGGTCTTAAGGATAGAAAGGTAAACTTCATTTTCTTAATGGGTTATAACGGGTTGACCCATTAATGACCCATTAAGCAATCGTGTCTTAACGGGTCAATCCATTTTGAATTGAACCCGATAAGACTAAACTCTAACCCGCTTTTATCGTGTGGTGTTCATGTCAGATTAACGAGTCGTGTCACATATTACCACCCCCTACTTTGTTCAAATGCTTCTATTAATGCACTAGGCCCTTCAACACACAATATAAACAAGCATGAAGATATATGATCCCCTTGCCTTACCCCTCTTGAAGGTTTTATTACTTTCCCAGGTTGCCCCATTCACCACTATAGAATATGTTGCAGTAGTAACACACTCCATAATTAAAGAAATCCATCTATCTCCAAATCTAAGCTTCCTCATAATAGTCTCCAAATAATACTATTCAATTTTGTCATAAGCTTTTGACATGTCAAGCTTGAAGGCTATAATATTTCTTTCCCTTTTGTCTACTTTTCATAGTATGCAATGTCTCGTATGCCACTATGATATTATCTATTATGAGTCTTCCCGGGATGAATGCACTTTGACTACTTGAAATGATAGAGGGTAGGACCTTTTTTAACCTATTGGTTAACACATTTGATACAAGTTTATAAAACATTGCATAAACTTATTGGTCTGAACTCACTTACAACATAAGGATTATTAACTTTAGGAATTAAAGTTAGATCAGTAAAGTTAATACCCAAATCTAAGCTTCCCCCGTATAAAAAACTCAAGATAGCTTGACATACCTCCCCACCACGTTTGAATAGGTTTGATAGAAACAAGCCCTATAGCCATCAGGCCCTGGGGACTTGAGTGGTGACATTTGCTTCAATGTTGTCTCAACTTCATATGCTGTAAAGTCTCTTTACAGTTCTGTGTTCATAGACAATGTGATTCTTGGTGCAACAAAGTCTAAGCAAGCAACTATATTCTCCATAGTAGGAGTTGTAGACTTGAAAAGCTCTTTGAATAAATGTGTGAATGCCCCTTCTATTTTTGTTTCATCTGTCAATGTCCTGCCTTGTGAATAAGCAATCATCTTAATCCAATTCTTTTTTCTTCTTGGCCAGCACATGCATGAAAAAACTTGGTATTTTTGTCCCCCACTGATACGAATTTCTTTTTGCTCTGTCTCCACTTCACATATTCTTGCTCGAGCAGTAATCCTAATTTTTCTTGTAGAGTTTTAATGAATGTTGCATTATGAGGCATTTCGTGATCCCGCTCTCTTTTAATTATGTTGTTTAACAATTCTATTTCCTTTAATGTTTCTTGTCTGTTTTGAGAGCTCCATCTCAACAATGCTCCTCTGCACCATTTAAGTTTGTTCTATACGATTTTGAAGCCATCCTATTCAACATCATTCCTTCTCCAAACTTCTTTTACAATAGTCTCACCCTCCTCCTATAAACACCATTTTGCTTCATATCTAAATAGCCTCTTCTTTCTTCTTATTTGAGCACTCTCATTTTGATCATAAGTAATAGTGGCTTATGGTCAAAACATTTGAAAGGTAGTTTAAAAACCTCCATATTTTTTAATAGATTTGCCCAATGAGGGTTAGCCACTACTCTATCAAGTCTTTCCTTTGTAAAAGTTTCATCCTTGTGCTTATTACTTCAAGTGTATTTTACCCTCTTCCATCCCAAACCAAACGAATTATTTAGCTTAAGAGCTACTCACAATTCTTCCATTTGATGTTCTGCCATTGTCTACCACCTAACTTCTCATCTTGAGTAACTATCTCATTAAAATCTCCTAACACACACCAAGCTTGGTCTATAGGGGCTTTAGCCTTTAACAATGATAACAGATTTCAAGTTTCATTTCATTTATTCCACTCAAGATGACCATACATTCCAGTAAGCCACCAACTGGTATATTTATGGATGTGGTGTCGTGAGAAGTTTATTATCTTGATTTTAACTTCCTTATCCCAAGCAATGCCAAACCACATTTCCTACCCATAGAATCCACTGTAAAACAACCTTTAAATCTCAATCTACATTTTATCATTCAAATTGTTTAGCAAATAATTTAGTTTCCTTAAGAAAAACTACTTGAGGTTTCTTTTCCTTTATCAAAAGCTAAAGATCTTGAACTGTCTGAAGTTTCCAAACCCCCGACAGTTCTAGCTCAAGGAATTCATAATGATTGTTAGGCTGAGCCACAGCCACCATCAAAGATAAATGATTTTGAACATCCTGAACCAGCTTACTACTCCTACATTTTCTATTTTCCTTCTTCATCACTAATAGTTTCAACAATTGCTCCTCTACATTTACCAACACTGCTCAAAGAATTTTTTGTGATCTTAGCTTTATTGCGGGCTCTTCCTTTCCATCTTCCCATAGGCATACTCTTCTCAAAGTTTTCATTCTTGTTGTCGTTTCTCCCCAAATGAGTTTCTTCAGGAGACTTTGCCACAATAAAGCTCTTTTCCTTTTCAGTTGAGTTGAAATGCTGACCACAACTCTTATCATGTATTCCTGGCCCATTTATTTCAAACTTCGCAAGCCGAACATCCTTCTATCTTCCAAGCCCATATTACTAGTACTGTTTTTCTCATTCTTCCATAGCTTTTCTGGTTGAAATTGTTGAGCTAACTCACATTTTCAAAATGCATATTATCTTCTTACCTCTCATCATTATCTCCTTATTTTTAGGCAATAAATTTTGAACGAAATATATAAATTTTTTTACTCTATCTTGTTCAAAATTTCTATCTTTTCCACCATCTCGCATCTTTCAAACAACAATTTGAATCTCCCAAATTCTCGCACTCTATTTGCCTCAACCCTGAGCTTCCACTGCTCTATGTACCACCATCCATTGTCGGAGAAAATTTATTACTCGACACCAACATTCTTCGATGACCTTGGTTGCGACTCCCTATCAGCTTCTACACTTTTTCCATGTTGTCCCCTTCCCATTTGATCAATGGTTTTCCTTCTCATATTCGTATCATCTCGCAACCATGGTCCAAACTAACTTTTTTTTTTCTGTGTTTCTTTGTTTTTCCACAAGCCCTACAACATTGCAGCCATTAACCCACACTTGAAACATATTCGAGGCAATTCTCATACTACAATGTAACCCAACTCTTCTTTCCTAGTAAATTAATTGTTCTACCCCTTGAAATGGCTTTCTGTAGATCAATCTCTATGCAAACTCTGAGATAATTTTCTCACCCAATTCCATCTTCATTAACATCCACCGCCTTCACCATTCCAATAGTACTACCAATTCGTATTCCTATCTCTCTGGTTACGCACACCAGGTGTGCATTTGGATCCAGAGTTCCTCAAAATCAAAATTAATCAGCTTCAAGGGTGTTAGTCCATCAAATGGTTTGAGGATAAAAAGGCTAGTATCAAATAGCCATGGTTTTCTAGCAAGTACCCTGTCTCGATTCATTTGCTTCTCGAATGTTATGGCAAATAAATTTGGGCTAATGTCTTGGAACACAAAAGCCTTGCTTATTCTCCATATTTTTTCCATTGTTGATCTCACTATCTCTTTCTCAACCACACAGTTTGAGCACAGTTAAACATTTAAAAAACACACACAAATTTACTATTAGTAACTTTTTTAATGATTTAAAAAAATAATTAAAAAAATGCACTAGTGGTCAAATCGAGGAGGCAAGCTAACATTTTCCTTCAAATCTAATACCATAGATGGACTAAAACTATTTCTGTAGTGAGAGGGAACTTCCCTTATCTTAACAATATATAAATATATATATATATTCTTCTTGAGCATCTTCACATTCTTATTTATGCTTTATGAATCTTGATTCAGTATAAATCAAAACACAGTTTGAAGTATTTTTATCAATTATTCTCTCCATAGAAAAAAAGAAAAGAAAAACAAATAAACAACTACCCACTTCAAAAAATATAGATAGAAAGGCGAAAGATTGAAATGGAAAGACTTACTATTAAAGTCATATAAGTTTGTTTTTTAATCTTTTTATATAGATTTTGGTTTGAATCGAGTATAGTTTAAAAAAAGATCAGTACGTTAATATGGAAAACTAGAGGGAGTTTAATATTTAGGGGAAGTTTGGATACAGAGATGGGACACATAATTCTCAAATTTCTTATAATTTTATTTCTAAACATTACTCAAATACAAAACACTTTTCAGTTTTAAATTTTCAACTTTTTTAATCAAAATTTCCTCTCTCATTTATCAAAACTCAATAAAGTATTTTAACTCAAACAATTTCACTAATATTCACATAATTCATAGATACTCTAAGGCCTTGTTTGGTTATACATATGAGATGAGATGATGAAAAATTTGTGAATAGTAGTGAGATAGTTTATGGATAGTAGTGAAATGATTTGAGTGAAGATGTTTTATGGAGTTTTGAAAAAATAAGAGAGAAAAAGTTGAATAAAAATATTATAAAGTTCAAATATCGTTAGAATATAATTTTTTAATATAATTTTTGTTTTATGATTTGAAAAAATTGAATTATTTTGTGTCTTGTTTGGAGGTTTGGAAAAGTTGTAATAATTAAGTAATGAGTAGATGAAAAAGTTAACATTTGAAACTGAAAAGTATGTGTTTGAATGGTATTTGAATGTTGAGATGGGATAAGATGGGTTGAGACCATCTATAAAACCAAACGGGGCCTTAAGTGTGTCACTACTATTCACAAAATTATGAGATACTTCAAGTTTTCAAATAAGCCCTAATTGTAATTAAAAAAAGAGTGTTTTTTAAAATACAAAACTTCAATGCACAAGGAGGAGGGATTCTGAAGAAAGACCCAAATCATGATAAGGATATATTAAATACTAAATTAATACTAATATGATCCCTCTACATGGATTGAAGCATGCATCGAAGAAATGCATCGATAAGTGTATTTATGTTGTTTTTAAAATAAAATAAAAACAATAACAAAAGTGCACCATCGTTGCATGCTGCGGTCCTCGTAGCATTTTCCATACTAATATTAGGTACAAGTCCCGATCTTATAAGCCTTTAGAAGAAGAAGAAAAAAAAAAGAGTAAAGTTCAAAAAGTAATGTTATACATCACACCACTATCTCACTTTTATCCCACTATGTTATAAGATGTGGCATATTTAATCATTGGATGATAAAGAATTATCTAATAAAGGATCATCCAATTGTGATAAATATGTCACATATTATATAGTGGAATAAAAAAAAGATAGTGGTGTGGTATATAGAATTTTCTGAAACTCAAATCTTTTAATTAAAGGGCAATTTGCTTCCAGCTTAAGTACCCATCCAAAACTTGTATAAATTTTGAGTGATACTATAAAGAGAGTAGTGATATTCTTGACTCTAAATTTCGTTATTATTAAGTGTAATTCCTCTATATATATAGGATATTTCCACTAGAACTCAGAAGTGATGATTTTAACTAGAGGTGGTAATATGTGACACGACCTGTGAACTCAACACGAATACAAACGAAATTAGCGGGTTTGAGTTTGATGTCAACGGGTTCGAGTCAAAACGGGTTGGCCCGTTAAGACACGATTTATAAACGGGTCAACTTGCTTAACACGAAAGCAACCCGTTTAGAATTTATTTAAAAAAAAAAGAGTTTATTATGGTTAAGTTGTAATATTAGTATTTCTCAGCATGCTTATGTTTTTATTATTGTTATTATTGGGATTGTAATTTTTTATCTATGCTCATATTTGTTACTGTATGGTTCAAAATATTGTTTTTATTATATGTTAAATTTAAATAATATTAATATATATTTTTTAAGATATTGTGATAATTTTATAAATATAGGTTTTAACTTTGATCTTTTATGTAAAATTATATTAATCAGGTTAAATGAGTTATTCATTTCAATTCAATTCATTCACATGAAATAAACAGATTTAAATGAGTCGTGTCATATTAACATATTTCTAATTAATTTTTAAACGGATCAAAACGAGTGACACGACATAACCCGTTATCTAAATAGGTTGGGTTAGGATTTGAAAGTTTGACACGTTTAGCTTAACAGATTATATTCAAATTGACCTATATAATCAAATGTTCATGACTTGACATGACTCGAAAACACGACTTGCCACCGTTAAAATTTTTAACGGCTAGAATTTGACGGCTATTTGAATGCTTGTCGGTGTCAGCCGCGTTCGTGATTGCCTACATCCCCACCGCATACTATCAATCACTTAAAAGGAAAGTGGTTAGGTCCAACTGTCCAAGTGTTCGTCCAACATTGAGCGGTGCGTTGAACTTCCCCATTTTCAGGAGCCAACCCCGAGAGAGAGAGATGTAACAGTGCAGAAGTACTACAACAGTGGAATGATAATTAGTTTTATTTGACTTCAAACTTTATTATAAGTTCTCTCCAATTACGTGCACTTTGGTGGACAGAGATGGAGTACTCTTCGTCTCTTCATTCCTTAAAGGCCTTTCTTTCAGCATCAAAAGTCTTGACAATTTAGTTTGCACTTTCTTCACCTACTAATGCATGATCAAGATCATTCATTTCGATCGGTCCCAAAATCCAATTTGACATACTAAAATATTGTTGATGTGACACGACTGTACATGATCCAAGGAACTAAAGAAAATATGGTACCAGAAATATTAATGAGCGATGTTGCTGCTTTGTTTTTGCTTTTTCATAATGTGATCTTTGAGCTGTGTTTTGCGAGCTTCTCCCTCCCCTAGATTTTTCTCGGCAGTTTAATTTGAGCCTTCTTAAGTGCTCATTCCTATTGTATTTTGAAGAACTTTTAGTCGAAAAGAGCTAGCTAGCTAGCCCACAGAATCAAATTAAACCTTTGATTCTTTCATCATTACAATTTGCAACCAATATTGCTATAGCTAGCTAGCTACTAATTGCACAAATTGCTTACATGACTTGCTACCTCGAATCTATATAATAAATATTAGCATTGCTAGTTGTTAATAATTAATTACCAATTAAGTTTTAATAACTCCAATCTAGTACAGAGAGATTGAGATCAGCAAGTAATCAATATGAAACATATATAAGCTAGATCATAAAGCTGGCATGCAGGCTGTATGCCGGCCTTATCCTTGAAAGAGATAAAAACATGCAAGTTCCGATGACATAGAGCACCTAATTAGTTTTCATTAGCTGTTAGGAAGAAGTTTGGATCCTTGGAGACAATAAATTTGGATTACATGATATATAATTTATAGGTTTTCTTGTAGGAATCATGTAGCCTAGCTATTTTTTCTTGCGTAAGAAGATAATTATTCTTTTCTTCTTAAAAAACACTACAATGCATATATATTCGTAATTTAGTTCACGATGCAGGTTTTTCTTGCGCGCATTGTACGTTGGAATTCCTTATGGAGTCTGATTTTATTTGTATGCAGTCCAGTTTGATGACCCGACTTGAAAATGATCATTTGTTTGTGGTTTTTTTAAATGAATTTTCAATGAGGTCTATTTTTGGCTCTTCATCCAACCCGACCCACTAATTAGTGTTGACTATATATTTATTAAACTCTTATACAGTTGTACTATATCTTTGATTACCATCCAAATAAAATTCTCTGTAACACACGTACAATGGATGTAGACACGTTGTCCAACCACATAAATTTTGTATCGTATGTGATTGATTTTACCTTTTGTTTTTCTTAGGTGCGTTTGAATCTTAAGAGTATCTGATCAGAATATCTGTAAATAATAGTGAAATAATTTATAAATAATAGTAAAATAATAATGAATAATTTATATAAGCTATTTATAAATAATAATAAAATAGTATGAGATGGTCTCATTATTATTCCCAACACGCATGCATGCATCAGTTTGAGTATCAGATTCGTGGAGATATTTTAGGTAAACCAACAAGATAGGAGTACTAGAGCTCTTAATTATCAAGGTGGCACGTGAAATATGACGAACAAACAGTCGCAAGATGCAGCCTTTTAATTGAGCAGAGAATCTTCAAGACGAAAACCCTAAAGTCAAATGTTGGATTCGTACCAGAAACGTCTCATCATACCTTAGGTTAGTGGGTGCAGATTCCTTCGCACTATGGATTTCTTTTCTTGATCTTCCATTTCAGTAATACTTCTGGCATTAACATTTCCAAAGTAAAAGATAGATATATAATGCAGAGAGGAGTGTACTGGAGAATAGTTGCATGGCACATGCAAAAATAGAATTCTACATTCTCAAGCAACACAAGAATACAGTACTCATATATGCAGTATCTTCCACGCATGACATAGAATTTGGCAAACATCATCATATGAATCGTTTACTTATATATTTACCATGCATTTTAATTTCTCGCATTATTTTATTTATAATTTGGAAGAATTTTGATGGAATATTTATAAATTAATTGCAGTATTGCCCAACTTCTAGGTCTATATATACCCTAGAATATGTCTGAATACTTATCTCTGAGGGCTAACTCAAATATTTCAGTATTCAGAAACAAAAATAGTTTCCTGCTTTGATCTCTCAATATCTGATCAAGATCATCATCATGGCCACCTTCAAGCAGCTCATATACACTGTCGTTTTCCTCGTTGCAATAGTCTTTTCTGCCGAGATTATCTCCATCGAGGGATCAAGGCATTTAAATACGCCAAAAATGAACATGAAATCATGTGAAAATCATGCCTCCATTTGTGATAAAAACGCCGGAGAAACAGGATCAAGGGTCATTAGCAGGAGCGCCGGCAGCGGCAGTATTCATGATGTCAACTTGCGCCGTGGCATTTTGGATGATGAAGTAGTACCAGAATCTGTGAGCAATATTAATGTTGAAGCCGCAAGCGGTCTTGATGATTTCCGACCCACTGAACCAGGCCACAGTCCCGGTGCTGGCCATTCTAAAGGGCCTCGAACCGTAGATCCAAACCTCTAGATCATCAAATAAATATTATTATATATATTACTGCATGTCTCATTAACATTCACGTACGTACGTACGTATAACGTGCATGATTACTATATATATATATATATATCATATATGATGATGCTATTCATAAAAAAATAAGTGAATTGCATGCTTTGATCTGTTGTGGAGTAATGCACTTACTTAGATATTTGGGTTTGGTTTGGTTTATCATGATGCATATTGTAATAATATTGTATTATGTATTTGCTTCCTTTTGTAATCAATATGTGTATTAATTGCAGTACTGCTTGAGTTGGCTAGCTAGCCTCATGCATGATCTTGATTAGTTCTCTATATTAATCTAGATTCCTTTCAATTTCTATGCTATTTATGGTAGTGTTTGTTTTCTTTTATTTTTTTGTGTTTCTTTTTGGTTCCGGACAATGATTGATGGCTGCTTTCTAATTCAGATCCAATTTTCTAAATGATCATAATATAACTGTTACGTCCACACGTACAAATATTTTATAAAAAATAACTCACAAGCTGCTGACTTGGCAAGTCTTAGTTCAACAAAAAGTTAATTACAAAAATCATCTCAAAATAAAATTAACGTATAAAATCAATTTTGTAAGATTTCTTTATAGATAAAATAATTTAATTCTTTCCAAATAAAATTAATGTCCGACACATCAACGTGTAAAATCACTTTTATAGAATTTATTTATAGAAAATAATTTTCTTTCCAAATATAGATTGGCTGTGATTAGGTAGCGAGATCACTCCACTAGTACTATTCAATATTTTATCAGTACTCTTTACTATTTTTTATTATTATTTACTATTATTCAATATTTATTATTATTTTTTTACTATTATTCACAGATCATGAGATCACCTTATTACCCAAACGTTGTAAGTGGGCTCACATTTAAGCAACTAATTTCATAATTGAATTCCCTTATGATCACTTGATCTACATGACAGAGAAGCTTCTTTTTTAAGTTTTTGTTTTTAATTTAAATTTTGGAGACATTGTTGATTGCTTCCAAGGTTAAGGGACATGGTTTTGCCATAAATAGATTATTTATTTTTAATTGAAGGGCCCCCACGTACGCCAAATATTCTCTGGTGGGGGAGAGTATTAATTTGTTTGATAAATTGACATTAGACTGTCGTTGTCCACTCTGAGTAGGTTTACATTAATAATGCCTCTTTTTAGTATTTTACTTCTAAAAATGCCTCTTTTTGCGACCGACTCTTTAAACGACAAATTTGTGACGTTCATAATTGGCCGTTAATTATGCATTTTCCTACCATTTTTGTTGTGTCGGCCAAAATCAGCATTTTGCGGCGCCCGATTTTTCAAGAAAATTTCCTTCATTCGCGTAGCTCTCCTGCTGGGCCGTTGGCGTAGATCAGAAGCAGAGGTTTAATACCGGCGATTTGGCAGCGATTTATTAATCGCTGGTAAAGATATTAGGCAGCGAAAATGATGGTTTTAGCAGCGAATTTAATCGCCGGTAAAGGTCAGTTTTGTTGTAGTGACTCTTTGAGATGGACTTGTATCGATCGACCGTGTACCAACGAAATTGGGCGGGAAAAAGAATTTTCGACCAATATTTCATGATCTATTGCATCGATTTTCTCCGACGCAAAATGTGGGTTGTGTTGTAGTGAAAAAACAATTAGTTCCTAAAAGTCTTTATAAACATTTAATTTAAGAAATTAAATTAAAATAAGAATTACGTAATTATAGAAATAAAACACATTAATTTATATAATCAGGAATAAATCAAAACTTTTAATATTAATTATATACGGATAAGTCGTTTTGATCAAGAATGAAAACAAGAACAGATAATATTTTGGACGTAATTTATTTGGTTTATTATAAACAAATACACATTAATAAGAAAAAGTTGTAATCACATGGTAGGAAAGGAAATCATGTGAAAAAGAAAACTATTATAAATATTAGCTCGATCGTGGCCGGCTGAGCTCTCTTACTCGCACAAATTATTGCCAGCAGGAGAGCTCCTGCTGGCGGAGTCAAGATTTTATTTCAAAAAGGGAGTAAATTTTTTTTTTAAAAAAGTACTAAAGCTATAAAAAAATTTTATAAAAATAAATTCACAAATTAACATGAGTTCATATATAGGTTATATTTATTTTATTATAAAAATAATTTTATAATCTGACGTATCACATCAAACCAAGTAGGTTTGTGAATTTACTTTTATAAAATCATTTTATGATTATTAAATTTACCTAATTTTCTCAAATGAATTAAGAAATACGCGTTTAACCCAATAAATAGAACTTATTATAAATAATGTATAAATGTATTCTACATGTCATTATAATATGTTGCAAGCATCACATAGTCGTTTAATCACCAAATATCCTAATATTAAAGAAATATGTGTGACAATAGAGATTACTGTTCTTTCTAACCAACCTTGATTGAAAACCAAAATGCAAAGTTTTTTGAAAAAACCAAAATGACTTTGGCGTAGGATTTTCTAGGTCTAATTTTGGTGGCAGTACCCTTGTTTTAGGTACATTTGGGTAGTGAGATAATTTCAAAAAACCTATCAATAATATTGAAAAAATAATGATAAAAAATTAAATAGTAGTGAAAAGTAAGCGAAAATAGTAAGAACGAGTTTTTTTCTTTTTTAATGGTTAAAATTTTAAAATAATTTTTTATAATTGGTTTTGGATTTTTTGTGTGAGTGCAACTTAAAAAAAAAAAAAACCCTCACAAATTTATAAGGTATTACCTATAATTAAAAAAGTTTTTGAAAAAGTTTAGCTCAGTACTATAGATGTGGGCTCGCGGCCACTGTATGCACGCAACCAACCTTTGAAATCTGTCAAATTGGCATAAAGTCAGAATAAAATTTATTCGATATACACACAACTAGCTATTATATAACTTGTGTACGGTATCTAATAAAGTATTCATTTTTAAGATATATTTAAATTTTGTTTGACTTTGATAGATTGGGATTAGAAAAGTATTTTATTAAAAAGGTGTGAAAATTGTATAATAATTGTGTTTGTATTCTTTCTCATATCGTATTAGAGTCTCATCTTCGCGATCAAAGGGCATGTAATCTCGAAATTTACTTTTATATGTTTGCACACAATGCATTTTGGGTCCCTTGGCTTCGATCGTTTGTAGAGTTGAGTGTTCTAAGAAATTTTACTACTATTTATTATTTTATCATTACTTTTTATTATTTTTTTATTACTATTCACTACTATTTAATATTTTATTATTCCTTTTTTATTTCTACTATTTACAAAATATCTGAAATCATCTTACTACTCAAATGCAATCTTAAACCTAGACATGAGAAGGATCTTTGTATGCATAGGATTTGCTATCTCCAAACTTTATGCACTAGGAGTGCATAGAGGCGCTCCATGTTGGTGTCTTACCAATGCCTTAGTCTTAGGGCTTGTTTGGAAATATAAATCATCTTATGTCAAAATTACTACAACATATCAATAGAAAGTCAAGAACAACCCAAAAACTACAACAAATCAATAGGAAGTTAATAGAAATCCAAAAACAACAACCTTAGTGGACATCCTCATCTGGGTCCTCTACCATTGTGCCACATTCCCCGTCTTTATCCTCCCCTCTCATCAACCTCCACTAGGTTATCACCCTAAAATTGATCAAAGATAACTACTTATTCCGGAAAGCTCAACTCATCCTTTACCTTAGTGGACTTAACCTACTCGGTTATCTTGATAACAACATCACTTGCCCATCACCAACCATCCCCACCCCTACCAATTCAGTTGTCCCTATGGTTATCCTCACCTTCCTCCATTGGACACAACAAGACCAAATTATCCCTAGCATAATCATATCCTCCATCTCCCACATTGCATTGCTCAACACCTTTGGTGATGTCTAAAAGCACTTGAGACAATGTTCTCATCCCATTCCCATGCCCGCACATTACTCTAAAGAAGGGTAACACTCCGATCTCAAACTATTTTTAGAAGTCAAACCCCCTGCTGACACCCTTGTCGTCGTGGGTCAGCCATTGCAAGACTTTAAAGTGGTCACCTACTTCTTGACAAGTCTGAGCTCCAAGTATGATGCTCTTGTCACATCTGTCACCACTCAATCGGACCCATGATGCTTGACAAACTCTATGGCCACCTCCTGACCCATGAACTGCGCTTGAAAGGTAGACGATCTTCTTTGACATTAGTTCTTCATCGGCACAGGTGGTTACTTGTAACAACCATGGTCATGGCACTTCCTCTTGGCAACACTCTGGCTCTTTCAACTCCTATCACGACTCTAACTCGTTTGGACACAGCCGCGGTAGAGGGTGTGGTCGCGGTTTGCCTAACACTGAATCGTCCCAAACCAATTGCCCACTATGGCGAGTCTGTAGCAAATACAACTACATTGCTTTGAAGTGTTACCATTGCCTTGATCACTCATTTCAAAGTGAAGGACAATCTAATGTGTTTGTGCTCTTTGCTTCCCCTCGAACATCATGCGATCTATCTTGGTACCCTAACATTGACGCAACAAATCATATAACCTCTAACTTCAGCAATCTCACTATCCATGCTTAAGAGTACATTGGCTCCGATTAGGTCTGCGTCGGCAACAACCAAGGTTTAAAAATTCAACATATTGGCTTTGGTCATTTATTTGGCAATCAAATATTTCTCCTAAATAATCTTTTTATGTTTCCCACATCACTAAAAATCTACTCTTAGTTCATCAATTTACAGTTGATAACATGTCTATTTTGAGTTTCATCCTAATTTTCTTCTGTCTCAAGACCCAATCTCGGGGGTCACTCTTCTTCACGGCAAGAGCGAACATGGATTATATACACTGACCTCTCCAAAGTGCAAACCTAATCTGACTTGTTTGCTTCACTTGGAGAATGCACCACCTTTGATCACTAACTTCAGTGTTTAAGCAATCCCCATGCTCGTGTCCTTCATCAAGTTTTGTCCAAACACAATTTCCCTGTGATCAATAAAACACAAGCATCCTCAATTTGTAATGCTTAGAAAAGAGTCATGTTCTCCCCTTCTCCTCTTCCCCGTCTATCTGTGACGTTCCCTTACAATTAGTATTTACTAATGTTTGGGGGCTACTATTTGTTACATTTGCCAACAATAATAAATATTATATTTTTTTATATATGACTTTAATAAATTTGTGTTGCTCCTACTCTTGTTTACTAAATCTTAGGTTTTTGTCTTTTCAATTTAAAACTCATGTCGAATGCCCTTTTAATCATAAAATTAAATCTATCCAATTCGACTGGGATGGCGAATTCCATTCCCTGAATCCCAAGCTCTCCAATTTTG
The DNA here is from genome assembly GCA_003123785.1 of Pterocarya stenoptera. Lineage (NCBI taxonomy): Eukaryota > Viridiplantae > Streptophyta > Magnoliopsida > Fagales > Juglandaceae > Pterocarya > Pterocarya stenoptera. Next base: position 91,599 of record QEOT01008375.1, on the reverse strand, counting down.
GTATCTCTCACCGCTTGGCTTGTCTATACACTCACCAACAGAACATTTCCATTGAATGCAAGCATTGTCAAATCATCTAGATGGGGGGGCCACTTCATCAGTTCCTCATCTCTATTGGGATGATATTTTCCTAACTGCAACATATCTCACAAACCCTTTCCCATTACTAGTAACTCACCACAAATCCCCCTTTGAACTACTTTACAAACAAACTCCTAACTATACTATCCTCCATGTCTTCGGATATGGTTGTTGGCCTCATCTACACCAATATAATATAGCTAAGATGCAATTCCACTCTAAACAGTTGTCTTCTTTGGATATAGTACTCTTCGCTGTCGTGGTTACAAATGCCTAGATACATCCACTGGTTGCCTTTACGTTGCCTGAAATGTCATTTTTAAATAATCACTCTTCCATTATGCTCAACACCCCACAAAGACCACAAACACTGACACATGACAATTTACAACTCTTCTCCTGGCCTCAATTTATCTCTCTCATCCTTCATCCTCACACACCTCAACATCCTGTGAGCTTGTCACCACCAACTTCACCCATCCCCACCCTAAAGTCCTAAACTTCTTCCACCCCTACATCACCTAATGACCACACGATCCTGTAACAATATCCTTCAGCCCAAAAGTTTATTCAATGGTTGTGTCCTCTACCTAAACCTATAGGCACTCCTCACTCAATCAACTCCATGTGATTTTGAGCCTATGTGCTACTATATTGCCTTTTGATTCTGAGAATGTCATAGAGTCATGTGTGATGAATTTTGAGGGATAATGACAAATGGGATCTAGAACTTAATTCCCATTTCCCAACATCAATTTAATGGTGTATAAATGGGTATTTCGGATCAAATGCACAGTTGATGGATCGATCAACCATTATAAAGTCTGATTGGTTACAAAAGGTTTCTATCAACAACCAGGTATTGAGTTTGGTGATATCTACCACCGAGTGGTCAAGCCCATAACCATCCATGTGATTCTATCCCTTGTAACGATGAATAATTAGGGCGATCAACAATTGGATGCTAAAAATTCCTTCCTCCATGGTGATTTGAAGGAAAGTGTCTTCGTGAATCAACCTACAGGTTTTACTCATCCAACATTTTCGAATAATATTTTGTCACCTTCAAAAAGGCACTCTTATGGCCTTAAACAAGCCTTGTGAGCTTGGTATGCCCACTTAAGCTGTAGCATCCCGTATTTTAGTGTACTTTAATGAAAGGTTATTTTAATTAATTTAATGATTGATTCTCTAGTTTTAGAATTTTGGGAGTTTTAGAATATTATTTTATAATATTTTAAGTTGTGAAAATTATTTTATTAGGCTTCCTTGTTAATTATTGTTTTGGATTTAAATTGATCTTTAATTTAAATTGACTTGTTTATGGGTTTTAAAATTATTATTGTTTTATTTAAAGTATTTCACTGCGTTTGATTTATTTTAATTAGTTTTAAGTTTAAACTGATTTATTAAATTTACTGTTTTAAAAATAATATTTTTTGAGGATCAGTTGTGACTCGAAAGTTGTAAGGATTGGACCTCATTTCTTTTCCACGTATTTTTCTTTTCTCTTCCTTTTCTTTTTTTTTCTTCTTTTTTCTTCTTCCTTCCAGTTTGGACAGCCCAGCACGTACTCTATCTTTCCTCTCTCACGTGCAGTTCGGATTTCAACTTGCCGTCACTGTTGCCGGCCGTCGTGGTCGACACCGCCGGTGTCGTTCGGTTCCTCAGCCATCGGCGACTTCACCCATAAATTTTTAGGCCGGCTAACTCCGCCGTTAACCGCCAGTAGCCGTGTGAAGCCGTAGGCTTCTCCTCACCGTTCCGCAGCCGTCCGGCCACCATTGGCCACAATTTCTTCACCACTTGATCACCGGCACCTTACCGTCCTAACCAACCCATTTTTGGCCCCGATCCATCGCTAGAGCCGCCCCTATGAACACCCTCTCTGATTTGTACTTCGTGGCCTTAAACCGCCGTTTCGGCCGCCACCCACGGCCAACTTTCGATATCATTAGCTTCATCTACCTCATTAAGCCCTACCCTATTAATTTCAAGTCTTCCTTTGACTCCGTTGGAATTTGGGTTGACAGTGTATTCGGCCACAATGTTTTTACACGGTGGAGTTGCTGTTTTGGTGCTTCCAGTTCCTCCGTGATCCTCCTAAATTATTATCAAGCGCTGTAAGTATTTCTCCAAAAGACTTTTAAGACTTTAATATATTTTTTACTAACTTGTTTTATAAACTGTGTTTGGTTATCTGTTGGTACTAATAATTGTTGGTTGTTGGTTAATTGTTGCTTTCATGGCATTGTGCATGCATGCGTGGGTGTGTGTGTATTTTGAGAAAATTATTAGGGCTGTAAAATGAACAGGATACTCGATAGGCAACTCGAATTCGACTCGATTAAACTCGAAATCGACTCGAATCGAATATTAAATGGGCCGTTCGTAAACATAGAATTAAGCTCGATTATTAAACGATACAAACTCGTATAAAGCTCGACCGGCTCGATTAATGTTCATGAACAAACTTGTATAAAGCTCGACTCGTATATATTTATACATATATAATACAATATATATAATAGCCAAAAGTTAGATATATATATAATTTATAATATTCATAATTATGTATATAGACTCAGTCTTACTTATAGTCCACTACATATACTATATATAAATTTATAATATTAACTTTTAGGCTTATAAAACTAGAAGTTATGATGAATATATGAGTCAAATAAATATATAACATTATAAGTTTACAAATTACACCATATGGTCCATATTATATATATATACACACTAGTAAGGCGGCCCAATTCATGAGTTTTATTATATCTTAAATATTTAACTATAAATAGGTAGAGTTTTGTCTATATTTTTAAAAAAAAAAAATTCTATGTTTACAACATATATCACATATTTTATCTGCAAACTATTGATAACTATAATACAAACATTTCTACAAACCTATTTATAACTACATGCAGATGCCTTGCGAGATGATTTTAGACAGAAATAAGAGATATGATTTTAAACAATAAAATTTTACCATCATTGGTGATGGAGACCTAATAGTGTCGTAAATATTAGATTTATTACTGTAAGAAATCAGAGTTCTTACTAGTAGTGTAATTGATAACAATACTAATAGTGTCATTGATGTGATTTCAAATAAGTTTTTCCAAGTGTAGAAGTTTTAAGTTGTATTAAGGATAAATTCAGGATCTTATTCCACATGGATTGACTTATGTGATAAAGAGAATAAAATTAAATAATAGAAACAAATTAAAAGGAATTATAAAATTAAAATACCAAAGTATAACTGGAATGATAAAATAAATTAATACGGGAAACGACTAAGGTTTTGAAGAAACATCTAATAATATAGAAAATTGTTTTCAATCAAAAATCGAATATTTCTATTTATTCTTGATTCAATATATTACACAATTTAGAATTCAGCTCCAAAGTCCTCAATTGAAAAATATAGAACTACAAAACCTCATGACTCCAAAGATACTCTTTGATAAATCATTCATCACTTTTTAAACTCTGTGAATTATCATCCTTATTGAAAAAACCTAACAACGACAACATACCCAATGTCGCAATACTACAGTAAAGAATTCAATCAATAAAGATAATGAATTCATCCAAACATAATCAACGATTTTAACTATTCTATGGTAATAGCATGACTGAAAATATGAAGGGAATCAATTTCAAGATTATTTAAAAATAAAAAATATTATTGATAATTAGAAAATAATAAAAATAATAATAAACTCTTCGAATTATCATATTTATTGATAAAATTTATGACAAATATATCTAGTGCCAATATTACAAAATTAAATCAATAAAATATATTGTCCTTTCCAAAGCACCCACGTGCTTCGTCAAAATAACTTGGGACCTGCAAAATACAAATAAAAAAATGGATGGATAGATACACATCAAAGCATAGGAAATGGGAATAGTCCTGTAGGGATAGAAAAGTTTGCTGACAAACTGCCCTTTATTTATTTTTTTCTCCTCCCTACTGCATTTCTACTGCCCGAAATTCAAAATCTGTTATAAACTTGTGGTAGAAAACTTGTGGTAGGCCGTAGAAGTATTCTCGTCCATTCACTCGCCTAAAACAGAGAAAGGCACGTATTCTCTCTCTCACTTTCTCTTTCTCTCCCCCTCTCCCTCCTAAACTGATCAGAGTTCTCACTGGCTTTGAAAATGGAACGGCTTCATCACCTTGAGCTGCTTTAACTTCATGATCCGCAACAGCTCAGAAGTGTCCATCACTTTGTTCTCATGAAGAATCCTAAACTCATTTCCATCTTCAGAAATCTGGCCAGACCGGTACCCTTTCCGACACCGTTTGGGTGGCTATTGGTCTGAGGAGAGGGCTTTTGTCAGAGGAGATGGCAGTTTGGTCGAGCTGAGCTTCTGTGAGTGAGATATGGATTTTGGGCGAGCGAGCAGGAGACGTCTCAATCTGAGTTAATGTACATATTTTTGAAAACCTTTTGTTTCGGTTGTTGATTTTCTTGTAGATCCGAATAGATGTTGATATTTTTGAAGAGATCGTGTTCAGATCTCAGTGTGCTTAATTTTTTTTGGACCTTTTCGGTTGATCTGTATTGTTTCTTTTCCTTTCTCTAATGTTGTGCTTTCCTATCAGGTTCAGATCTTTAGCGAGTCGAGTTTGAGCTCGGTTCGTTAACAGAATCGAGCTCGAGCCGAGCTCGAATTCATTTCTCTTGTACACGAGCTGAGCTTGAACGGTTTCATAGGCTCGACTGATAAACGAGTCGAGCTTGGGCTCGACTCGAGTAGTGAACGAGCCGAGCTCGCACACCCCATACTCGCTCGAACTCGGCTCTTTTACAGCTCTAAAAATTATATTTAAGGTTTTATGGGTGCGTGTGTATTACCCCCAAGTCTAGATGGGATATTATCTCGGTGGATCTCCTCTAGACACTCGGGAGCAGAATATACTGAGTGTCGTCCCCTGGGGCTTTTGCCCAGGACTTAAACGGGATGGTAGCGCTCTCAATCAGACTCCGTGACTCCTCGGGCTGGCGGGGGTCAGAGGATGCCTGGCTATGTACGCGGTGGGCGCGGAACTGGGCATCACTTATGTATCACTTGCACGGTCGTTACCCGTGGGGTGAAGATGGGAAGCTAGAGTATGTGGATGGTCCCTAGGGGAGGCCATGGTGCATACGGTTAAAATTAAAATGAATGTAATTATTCCTGAATTGTTATTTTGTGCCAAATGGTGATTTTTGGCGTGTGTGGAAAAATTGTGATTTTCGAGAAATGATGTTTTTTCTTGGGTTTTACGTTTGGGCATCATGTGCATGCATAGCGTTAGTTGTTTAATATATTTATTGTCTTGGAGCATTTTGAGTTTTACTTATCTGCTGTACAGTCTTTTTGGTACTGTAGATTTTGATGCAGGTTTTGAGGAGGCTGAGCCCGAGGATGCGGCTCCACCTGAGGAGTAGGGACATTGGCTATATTTTGTGTTGAAGATTATTGCCGCTTTTGCTTATTGTATTTAATTTGATTTGATGTTTTTTATTTTGTAAACAAAAATCGTATTATGTTGACATGTGGATTTTTAGTACTCTGGTATTATATAAACTCTGGTACTTAGTTATTTGACTTAACATTTGCGCTGCGTATTGTTTATTGTACACGTGTTGCATTGCACACACTCAGCACATGTCGATGGGGTGCATGATCTTGTCGTCATCATTCCGGTGTCTCGATTTCCGTGTATGTCCGTACATGAAAGTTGGGGGCGCCACAGGTGGTATCAGAGCTATTCGGCTCTGGGTAAAGCCACATGTCCCATAGGTGCAATACCAGAAAGTTTTAAAACTGTGATTTGAAATAATTTAATTTAAAGTATGTTGTTCTTATTGGTTTTATTTATTTGAGTGTATACTACTTTGTTTGCTTATTTATTTTATTCTGTTAGTTTATTTTAATTGTTTTATTTTATGGTTGGTTATTTTATTTGTTTTAATAATTTATTGTGTACTTCTTCATTATTTTATTCATTTTATCGTATGTTATCTTATTTATGAAATTTTATTTTATTTTATTTGTGAGATTTTGTTTTATTTTGATTTTATGTTGTTTGAGGTATGTTACTTTAATTGTTTTAATTTATTGTATGTTATTATACTTGGTTGGTTTTATTCTATTTTATTTCATGGCATTTTGTTGTATTTTAATTTATTTTACCATAATTAGATTTTAATCTGTTTGAGTTGAAAAGTGGGTTAAGGGCTACGCTATGATAGGAAGATGGTACGACCGTAAATGTCATCATTAGGCTTGAACATTTAGTGTAGTAGGCCTGAACTCTTAGTGATTGGTTTGTTTTAATATCAAGACTTAAAGGGAACGATATGGTCTTGTTGGACTTTATGGAGTAGAACTCAAGTTGTAACTAACGTGGGAATAGCTTTAGTTCGTCTAGGTTACTTGAGGTCTTAAGATCCGTAGAATTATGTGTTAAGTCTATGGAGTAGGAGGTTGTAAGTTCAACAAACTTCAAGAATAGATTTTAAGAGAAGTTTTAGCTAAGATTTGTGGTCCTATAGTTTTTAGGAAATAAGTTTATGAGATTTAAGGTGGTAGGTTCAACAAGCATTTGATGGATTAATTAAATTAGAAGTTTTAGATTTTTGCCGACTTGAATAAGCAATTTGGTATCATTTGGAGTTTTATAATTTTGCAAGATTTATAAGGTGAGTGCTTTAGATTTAAGGTCATTGATCTTGAAGAATTCGGGGAATGATTCTTATCTTGTTTAAGGTTTTAGAATTACAGATTTGAAGGATTGATTTGTAATAAGATTTAAGTTTTTAATTCCCCGAGCTTGATGTGCTAGCTTGATTTATTTTGGAGACTGATTAGTCTGTTATCATTATAATGAGGTTGATCAGAGTTGAGTTCTGGATATGGAAATGTTTCTTCAGGAGAGTACAAGTTCTAGTCTCTTTTCTTTTGGCTTGGAAGAAGTGGTTTTGGTAGGTGTTGTAAAGAAGTCATTACGACAGTATTAAGTTCAAGAGTTTTGGTGAGTTGATCAAGGTGTACAGTCGAAGTAGGTTACTCGATGGAATGATGATTGGCATTAATTGTTGTGATTACCTTAAGGAATTAATTATGACTTGAGGTCACATAGGAATTTAAATTTTTGAGGGTATATTTCCCTTTGGAGATTGAGCATTCCGTTGAAAGAATTAAGGACATTGTTATTTAATTTAAAGAGAGATTGGTGGGTTGCCATGTATGGTGTATGATAAAATCTTAGAAGTTGAAGCTTAGGCATCAGCGGTGATAATGTAATCAAGTATATGAGTTAATAAAACATTAAGATCTATGGGTGTTGTGCAATAGTTTTTGGTGGATTGAAGATTTGAGTAGTATGGCTTGCCTTGAGGTTTAATAGTGTTGTACTATTAAAGGAGATAGTTGTGCTATTACTAGCTTAATAGGAGTAGAAGTAAGTGGGCGAGTTACTAAGAAGATTTCGTTAATGTTTTGGTGAAGTCAATGAGGGTTCGTAGTGAGTTTCGCCGTTGTTAGATTAGATAATATTCAGAATTTAGGTGGCAAGCTTTTGGGTTTAGGTTGTCGGGTAGAAGTTGATAAGTGTTCTTATTGGTTGACCGGGTTGGATTTGAGACTTTTAAAGTAAGTTCCTTATCTTAGTTGAGACGGGTGTATTTTGTGGTGATTCTATTTGTTTTCAATTTGGGATGTTGAGATTGGTTGATTTTGGTTTTCTGTCAATGATCTTGATTGTATTTTGAGGAATATTAATTTTAATTAAGGCATCAGGAGTTAATGAGGAATGAGTGATAACTCATGGTTTTCGGAAATAGAGTATTTTCTACCAAAGTGTGGTAAGAGTTTTTGGTTAGTAGATATGGAACCACCTTGCACTCGATGATATTAATTTTTATGAGGACATAAATTTTAAGCATGTGGCGAATATCAGAATGCGCAGTAGGAGCGTGGTATTTTTTTGGTTGTAATTAGGAGTTCAAATTTTACACTGATTTTGAGGAATTAGTGATGATTTAGAATTTTGAGAAAATACCTGTAATTGGGAAGTGATTATTTGTTTATGCAATTTCGTTGTTGATGGTTAACTTTGGAAATGACCATTAGGTTACCAAAGCATTTTATACAACGAAGGTTTGGAAGTTTTACCGTATGAGTCAATAGAGGTTAGTTCAGATTATCAAATGGAGATATTAATCATTAAGATTCCTTGGGTATTGTATTAAAGTTTTGTGGATATATAAATTTTGGATTACATGGCCGCTCTAGGAGTAATAGTCTTGATGTGCCATTGGGAGTCTAGTGCGAGTAGGTTGGATATTGCCATGTTTAGTGAGAAATGTGGCACGTGCTGGCAAATTAAGGCTGAGCATTAGAGACCCGTTGGTAAACTTCAACCCCTCCCTATTCCTGAGTGGAAGTGGGACGACATTTCTATGGATTTTTCGAGGACTCCAAGTGGAAAGAACTCAGTTGGGTGATTGTTGATCGTTTGACCAAGAGTGTCTATTTCTTGCATAATACCGACTCATTGGAAAAGCTGACTCGGTTGTATGTTAAGGAGATAATGCGTTTGCATGGAGTACCCAAGAGTATTATGTTGGATAGGGACCCGCGGTTCACGTCCCATTTTTGGAAGAGTTTACAGGCAGCTTCAGGCACTAAGTTAAGGTTTAGTACTGCTTATCACCCTCAGTCGGATGGTCAATCTGAGCGTACTATTCAGACTTTGGAGGATATGCTGTAAGCGTGCATCATGGAATTTTAGGGAAGCTGGAAAAATCATCTACCGTTTATAAAGTTCTCTTATAATAATAACTTCCATGCCTCTTTCAGATGGCCACGTATGAAGGTACGGGAGGTTGTGCAGATCGCCCTTGTGTTGAGATGAAGTCAGTGAGAGGAAATTAGTTAGGCCTGAATTAATCCAAGAAATGCAAGAGCAGGTCTGAATTATAAGAGTTAAAATGGCAACAGCGCAAAGTCGACAAAAAAGCTATGCAGACTCAAGAAGAAGAGTTTTGTTTTTTGAGGAAGGTGTTTGAGTTTATCTCAAAGTTTCTCTTATGAAAGGCGTTAAACACTTTGGTAAGAGAGGAAAGTTTAGCCCAAGGTATGTTGGACCTTTTTAGATTTTGGAAAAGGTTGGGGCTGTTGCTTACAGAATTGCCTTGCCAGAGTATTTCGGAGAAGATCATGATGTGTTCCATGCGTCCTCGTTAAAGTAAAGTTTTGGTCAGCAAGAGTCGCATTTTGTTGACCCAGAACGCATTCAACTTTTGCCTGACCTTACTTATAAGGTTGCCCCGACGCAGATTGTAGATTGGAAGGAGTAAAGGTTGAGATCTAAATCGATACCTTTGGTGAAGGTAGCTTGGGGTGATCCTTTGGCTCAAAATTTCTCTTGGAAAAAAGAAGAAGCAAACTTGAGGGAACAATACCTGTATTTGTTGGATGAATGTCGGTATGTTTCTTAAGCTTACTTTTAGTTGCATCTCATGCCTGCCTTTAGCATTGATGTTTGACCCTACAATTTCGAGAACGAAATTTATTTTAAGGGGAAAAAATTGTAACACCCCGTATTTTAGTGTACTTTAATGAAGGATTATTTTAATTAATTTAATGATTGATTCTCTAGTTTTAGAATTTTGGGAGTTTTAGAATATTATTTTATAATATTTTAAGTTGTGAAAATTATTTTATTAGGATTCCTTGTTAATTATTGTTTTGGATTTAAATTGATTTTTAATTTAAATTGACTTGTTTATGGGTTTTAAAATTATTATTGTTTTACTTAAAGTATTTCACTGCGTTTGATTTATTTTAATTAGTATTCTGCAATTTAATTGCTTTTTATTTTAAAGAGTAATTATTATTGGAGTTTAATATTTTATTTTAATTAGTTTTAAGTTTAAACTGATTTATTAAATTTACTGTTTTAAAAATAATATTTTTTGATGATCAGTTATGACTTGAAAGTTGTGAGGATTGGACCTCATTTCTTTTTCTCATATTTTTCTTTTCTCTTCCTTTTCTCTTCTTTTTCTTCTTTTTTCTTCTTCCTTCCCGTTTGGATAGCCCAGCACGTACTCTATCTCTCCTCTCTCACGTGCAGTTCGGATTTCAACTTGCCGTTGCCGTTGCCGGCCTCCGTGGTCGACACCGTCGGTGCCGTTCGGTTCCTCAGCCACCGACGACCTCACCCATAAATTTTCAGGCCGGCTAATGCCGCCAATAGCCGTGCGAAGCCGTAGGGTTCTCCTCACCGTTCCGCCACCGTTCAGCTACCATTGGCCACCATTTCTTCACCACTTGATCACCGCCACCTTGCCGTCCTAATCGACCCATTTTTTGCCTCGTTCCGTCGCCGGAGCCGCCCCTACGAACACCCTCTCCGATTTGTACTTTGTGACCTTAAACCGCCGTTTCGGCCGCCACCCACGGCCAACTTTCGATACCATTAGCTTCACCGACCTCATTAAGTCCTACCTTATCAATTTCAATTCTTCGTTTGACTCCGTTGAAATTTAGGTTTACAGTGTATTCGGCCACAATGTTTTTACACGGTGGAGTTGCTGTTTTGGTGCTTCCAGTTCCTCCGTGATCCTCCTAAATTATTATCAAGCACTGTAAGTATTTCTCCAAAAGACTTTTAAGACTTTAATATATTTTTGCACTAACTTGTTTTATAAACTGTGTTTGATTATCTGTTAGTACTATAACTGTTGGTTGTTGGTTAATTGTTGTTTTCATGGCATTGTGCACGCATGCGTGGGTGTGTGTGTGTTTTGAGAAAATTGTATTTAAGGTTTTATGGGTGCGTGTGTATCACCCCTAAGCCAAGATGGGATATTATCTCGGTGGAGCTCCTCTGGACACTCGGAAGCGCAATATACTGAGTGTCGTCCCCTGGGGCTTTTTCCCGAGACTTGGACGGGATGGTAGTGCTCTCGATCCGACTCCGTGACTCCTCGGGCTGGCGGGGGTCAGGATGCCTGGCTATGTACGTAGTGGGCGCGAAACTGGGCATCACTCATGTATCACTTGCACGGTCGTTACCCGTGAGGTGAAGATAGGAAGCCAGAGTATGTGAATGGTCCCTAGGGGAGGCCATGGTGCATATGGTTAAAATTGAAATGAATGTAATTATTCCTTGATTGTTATTTTGTGCCAAATGGTGATTTTTTGTGTGTGTAAAAAAATTGTGATTTTCGAAAAATGATATTTTTTTCTCGGGTTTTACGTTTGGGCATCATGTGCATGCATAGCGTTAGTTGTTTTAATATATTTATTGTCTTGAAGCATTTTGTGTTTTACTTACCTGCAGTACCGTCTTTTTGGTACTGTAGATTTTGATGCAGGTTTTGAGGAGGCCGAGCCTGAGGATGCGGCTCCGCCTGAGGAGTAGGGACATTGGCTATATTTTGTGTTGAAGATTATTGCCGCTTTTGCTTATTATATTTAATTTGATTTGATGTTTTTTATTTTGTAAAAAAAAATCATATTATGTTGACATGTGGATTTTTAGTACTCTGGTATTGTATTAAACTCTGGTAATTAGTTATTTGACTTAACCTTTCCGCTCCGTATTGTTTATTGTACACGTGTTGCATTGCACACACTCAGCACATGTCGATGGGGTGCTTAATCGTGTTGTCATCATCTCGGTGTCTCAATTTCCGTGTATGTCCGTACATGGAAGTTGGGGGCGCCATATAAGCTCTGCACAATTACAATTGGGTATCAACAACTCAAAATCTAATAATTCTCTATTTATTTAATGATCAGACCAAGATTTTATTTATTTCTTGGTCTATGAGGATGACATTCTTGTTACTAGGCCAAATACACACTTTGTCACTCAGTCGATTTGAAATTTGCAGTCTAAATTTGAATTAAAAAACTTGGACTCGCTCACTACTTCCTAGGCGTTGAGGTTTATACCCATCCTAATGGTCTTCCTTTCTTAGCATAAATATATTTGGGAATTACTTCAAAAGAGTAATATGGCCTTCTTATTTGAGGTTAGTCGTCTCTCAACTTGCATGCTTTTTCCAATATAGATTGGGTTGGATGCCCCGATGACAGGTGCTAAACAAGCAGCTTTTGCATTTTCTTAGGCTCCAATTTAATCTCTTGGAGCTCTTGTAAGCAACCTACCATCTCATGCTCAAGCAACTAAGCTGAGCATCGTGCCATCTCCAACACTACCATTCTCCAACCTTATGGTGCGCAATGTGGGTGCAACATACTTCACTGCCAATCCCATGTACCATGTTTGAACAAAACACATTGAAGTCGATATACATTTTGTGCTAGAAAAGCTAGCTTATGGAGTTTTGCTTGTCAAGTTTTTCTCCAACAAAGACCAAGTAGCAGCCAGTTCACAAAGCCACTACCATCTCCACATTTCACACTATTATGAGACAACCTCAATGTCACTCCAGTACGTTCAGCCAGTGCTTGAACAAACTCTAATTTAGAATAGGACTTGATGTATTCAGAAAATCTCCTAATCAAAACCATTATATAAGACCCAGCAATTGACTTGCACTCAAATTGTTTGACAAAATGCTTATTATAAATAAAGCACACGAGAATTCTCCTATTAATTAATTACAAAGTGGATTGTCAAAAAGTTAGGAGAATTCTATCATGCTCATGAAATCCCCTTCTCCATTTTTGTCTTTTTTTTTTTTTTTTTTAAATATATATTATTTAGAATAAAGATATATACAAGCTTAAAATGTATAAGTGCATAAACCATTTTATAAAAAAGTGGATCCATAATGAAAAAATGTGAAATTTTTTTTTTTTTTAATAGAATCTACTTTTTAACAAAAGACTTGCACAAAACTTATGCATTTGTGACTTGTCTTTGCTTACTCTATTATTTATTCTTGAGTAGAAACAGAAAGATATTACACGAAATCAGAAATTCGACTTTGGGGGGCCATATTGATCTAAATTTTGGATAATTTTTAACCTATATCTTCAAAGTTATTAAATTTTTGGAGGTATATTTATAGGTTCTTTTATTTATGTATGCTCGTTTTTATATTTTGGATGCAAAAATTATGGACTTTAGGAAAATATAGAAACTTTTTGTTTTTCATACTTTTAAGAACACTAAAAAATTTTTGATGATTCATTTATCAGAAAAATTTACATTCATGAATAATGACAATTTCTCTTTTTAAAAAAAAAGAATTTTGGATGAGGTTATAAGAGAATTTTCATATTTTTAAAAGATTTCAAGAAGTTTCCAAATTATTTGGCATTAATATTACTTTTTAACAAGTTTGATGTAAATTTGAATAATAATTATTAGTTTTTTTAGACTCTATAGCATTAACGTAATTCCGCCGACGCAGTGGGCTTTAGATGTCGTCGCAATTTCACTGCGATAAAAGGGCAGTTGAACGAACGTGTGAGTGTGAGGTATTAAAATCTTCAGCCTCTTCGTTGTACTCGTACCAATAGATCGTAGTTGTGTATATCCTTGTCTACGAATCCAACGGTCCAGGTCAACCCTACTATGTGATCCAACGGTTGAAATAACAACCGTGATCCTCACAACTACAGGATAAATCCTCTTGCCTTCGGAGTGTTGGACAACACTGTTCTCTACTTCTCTCCACGAAACCCCGCCCCCTCTCTCTCTCTCTCTCAAGCTTGGATTCGATCTTCTTGTTTTGAGGTTCTGAGAATTTGAGTCTTTTTTGTTTTTGGAATTTTTAGAGTGTGGACTAGGGGAGAAGAGATAAAGATAAGATGCAATCCAACGGCTCTGATTCGAACACGCAGCCGCCGGAGAAGCAGAGTCAACGGCAGCCGCAACCGCCGGCACCTCAGTGGATGGCGATGCAGTACCCCGCGGCGGCGCCGATGGTAATGCAGCACCAGATGATGCCACCTCAGCATTACGGGCCGCCGCCGCCGCCGCCACCGCATCACTACGTTCCGTACCATCTGTATCAGCAGCACGTACAGGTACAACACCCGCAGCAGCATCATGCACAACATCTACAGCAGCAGCAGGGATCTGGCGGCGAGAACAAGACGATCTGGATCGGCGATTTGCACCACTGGATGGACGAGAATTATCTCCATAGCTGCTTCGCTTCCACCGGCGAGGTACTTATTTCGTTATCCATTTTTCTTCTTTCTTTTGTGTATTCTCCCATCCGCACATGCATTTGCTGTATTTGCTGATTTGGTTTTTGATTTGTCACATGAACATAACTTGATATTGATTAAATAAAATCCTGAATATTATATATATATATTTATATATGGTGATGCTTTGAGCAAGGTATTATCTTTGGAGTGGATAATATAACTTTGTCGTGTTTTAAGCTCACGAATTGATTTTTGGGTTTAGCTTTTCCATTGCTTTTATCTGCTGCGTTGTGTGCTGGATTTTGGTTATGTACGTGAACATTGTGTAGGAGAATTAGTCTGGGTTGATTCAATCATCCGAAATTCTCAACAAACTCAAGAATGATCAAGAAATTCAAGAATGATCAAGAAGAATCAAGAGCAAGAATGGAGAAGAAAGTTTAACTTCTGTATTATGTAAAAACTGTTCGGGTAAACATTACAGAGTAATCTACTAACTATTTATACAACATGAAAGGAATACATGTGCAACACACGTGCAACAATAAAACTATATTTACAATTAAGGGTCTGTAAAACTAACTATTTTACAATAACTATTTACATAGTTCAATACTCCCCCTCAAGATGGAGGCTGAATGTCAAGAACACTCATCTTGGAAAGAAGATAGAGAAGCTGACTAAGAGGCAAGGCTTTGGTGAATGTATCGGCTGATGCTGGAGCTAACATGTAGAGTTCTGAGCACACCAAACTGTATCTTCTCTTGTGATAGTCAATTTCTATGTGCTTAGTTCTCTCGTGAAAAACAGGGTTTGCTGCTATGTGAATTGTAGCTTTACTATCACAAAATAACAATGCTGGATAATCATGAATAATCCCAAAATCTTGAAGCAAAGCAATTAACCAAGTTAAATCACAAGTAGTAGAAGCCAATGCTCTATATTCAGCTTCAGCTAAAGATCTGGAAACAGTATTCTGCTTCTTTGACTTCCAGGAAATCAAAGAATCACCCTAAAAGACACAAAATCCAGTAACTAATTTTCTAGTGTTTGGACAAGTTGCCCAGCCAGAATCTGAGATGAGATGAGATCATCTCACTTCCCAAACAAGCCCTCCCTTCGCCTATTGAAATCTATAACTATTGCCCTTAAAAGTAAGGTATTTCTCTTGTATACTTCTTGTGCACTTGGGCTATGCCTATTTACTTGTCAATAAAATTTTCTTTTTACTTATCAAAAAAATAAATAAAAGTAAGGTATTGATGAAGAGACTTCGAAGTTCTTTCAGTGAAAGTTCACGATCTTTGAAATTCCAATCATTTCGTTGCTTCAATTTTGGTTATTAATTTATTAGAATTGGGTCACGATTGATTTACAAAAAAAGGCAAGGGAATTTCTACTGAAAATGAAAATGGGAAGTTTACATTATAATTAATATAATTAAAGAAGCTAGTTGCATTAAGTTTATGTGTGTATTTGATTTTTTTTCTTTTAATTGTATTTGTTGAAGTAAAAATGGGCCAAGACCTACTCGGTGGTACTGATGATCTAATTTTCTTTTTTTTTTTTTCCTCCTTATTTGTTTTGGTTAACTAAATGATTGATTAATATGATGTCATTTTTCTCAGTAATAAGGAAAATTGGCTAGGTTTATTTTGATGGTAATTAGTTGCTTATTTTTTTTTAGAAATGATCTTTAAAACTATGGCTAACACTAGGCCATTCAGATTTATTTTGATATGTTGCTAACCTGCTTATTTTGCTATCATTGTCATGTATCATGCAGATCACCTCCATTAAGGTCATTCGCAATAAACAGACTGGTTTATCAGAGGGCTATGGATTTGTGGAATTCCTTTCACATGCAGCAGCAGAGAAAGTTCTACAAAATTATGCAGGCATTCTGATGCCTAATACAGAGCAGCCATTCCGTCTGAACTGGGCAACATTTAGCATGGGTGACAAGCGGTCTGATAATGTTCCGGATATTTCTATTTTTGTTGGAGATTTAGCTGCAGATGTTACAGATAGCCTATTACATGAAACTTTTGCTAGTAGATATCCATCAGTTAAAGCTGCAAAAGTTGTTTTTGATGCCAATACTGGCCGATCAAAGGGTTATGGTTTTGTGAGGTTTGGGGATGACAATGAGCGATCACAGGCTTTGACTGAGATGAATGGTGCCTATTGTTCGAGCAGGCCTATGCGCGTTGGTGCTGCAACTCCTAGAAAGTCATCTGGATATCAACAATTACAAGGTACTTAATTACTCTGCTTGTTGCAAAATAAGAAAATTGTTGTTGTTATATTGGTCCTTTTGTTTTCTATTGTGGTATGCATGTTTTATTTTCACAGCTCAAGTATTATGCTTTTTCTTCCTTCAAATATATTGGTAGGGCCTCTATATGTTTCGCTAAACTCTCTCTCTCTCTCTCTCTCTCTCTCTTCAACACACCATACACAGATAGACAATGAGTTTTTTAGGATACTCTGCAATGCTTCATGTGGGAAAAGACATGCATATGATTGTGGGTGTCTAGAATCACACCCCTAACTGCTAACCCCTTCATAAATACAACTGCTACTTCTCGATTGATATTTGAGAAGTGGTGAAACCTTTTGCTTTTCCTTTCCTCCCCTTTCAAATGGCTATCTGGCCTTACTTGTGCTACATCTTTGAGATGGCCACTCTACCTTTCTGCTCTTCTTTTCTTTCAAAACTTTGCAGCTGATGGAATTTCAAATATACTGCTGTGGTGTTTTACTGTTCTGCCAGTAGCTTTGTGGAATTTCAACATACTGCTTTTGTTTTTTGATTTTTTTTTTTTATGTCGGGGAACCTCTCTAAGGCAAGGCCATTCGGACCCACCCCTGCAGAGTAAACCCCGGTCCTATGCACCGCACCCTCAGAAGTTTCCCTTCACGGAACTGGTTAAATCGCTGGCTTTCCACCAGGGGGCGTGGCCCCAAAGGATCGTTTGCACTCATGATGTGTTGAACCTTGGACCTTGAAGGGAGTGATATCCCAAGACCAAGGCCTTCACCACTTGGGTTAATCCCTTAGGGTTTTGTTTTTTGAATATATAAAACCACAACTTTCAAAAGCAGTAGCTTTGTGAGATTCTCTCTCCATCCCCCTCTCTCTCTCTCTCTCCACCCCCCCTCTTTCTACATGCTTCTACAAATGCCACCTTATTGTTTATTGAGCCACTTAGCGTGCCAACTTTTTCATAGCTTTTTAGTTTTAACCCATGTGACTTTTTCTACTACCCCCCCTGTTGAGGCTTTTGGTTTTAATTGACTGATTAGTAGATGTGTCATGTGGATGTGTAAAATTATTGAGAGATGTTTTTTTCCATCCTATATGGGCGAAGGAGGAGATGGTTTTTGCGTTCAAGGGGGAGGGGGAGGGAGGGCTGGATGAAGCATCTGTGTTGCATTGTTTCTGTATCACCAATGGTTTATCTCATTGAATGATGCTGGCTAGTTATGAAATCTCTGATTTTGGACCATGGTCTCTCACACCTAAGCCATAACGAGATTTGGTTGGGAGTTATAGATTAGTTTCTGAGGCTCAAGAAAACCCAACGAATAACATTATAAAATTCAAATAACCCTATATAGGCCAAAGTATAAGCCATGCCCATGGACATTAAATTTACCAAAATACCCTGATTCAAAGTAAAAGAGAATACTAGCAATACAAAGGCATTTTTCTAACATAGAGGAACTCAAAACTAATACTCAATATCAACAAATATGCTTACATCATATTTAGAGCTTAATTAATTGATTGTGGTGTTAAGAAGCTTTTGTAGGGGCTTTTAGGTGCTTGCATAAATTCACCTTCTCCTATATATATTTTTTTCAGTTGGCAGTGTCATTTATGCACATATAATTTAAAATAATGTTTTTTTTTTTTCTGTTGACTAGAGAGGAATGATGATGTACTATGGAAGCAATTGGCAATTGCTACAGCTTTGCTTTACTAAAAAAAAAATGTAAATCTTTATTAAAGTTCCATAGGATCACTTATATAATCCAGTTTCACCGAACCCACAACCAATGTAAGATTTAACAACTATTGATGCATGCCTTCACAATTCACCCACATAATTTGGGATTGAAAGTTCTTCACTCAAATCCTTGACATTCTTATCAATTGGGGTTTGGAAGGACATAAGATGGGGTTGGGGGAACTTCTCGGATTTATAAGATTAGAGATGGACAATGAAGTGAGATCCAATTCTAGCGTAAGCAGCCATTGAAGGTGGCCTTCCTAGAAATAATGCTTTGTATCTCTCAGTCAAGGAGGCCTCGGTGGCTAATCATTTACAATCTTCCAATGACAATCGACGGTGTAATATGACCATCATTCAATAGACTCATGATTGGGAAGTGGATGTGTTTTTGACATTCTTCAATCTTTTGTATTCAACTAGATTGAGTGGAGCTAGGGAAGACGACACGATGGATCCTATCGAAGAAGAGAACATTTGAGTTTCACACATTCTACTGCATTCTTAGCCCCCAAGAGGGTAATTGTTTTTCATGGAAAGGCATTTACCTGAAACAAAGCTCCCACTAGGGTGGCATTCTTTATATTGATGACTGCTCTAGTGATGATCTTAACCATGGATAATCAAAGGAAGAGCGAATTGGTGTTATATGTGCAAGAAGAGTGGGGAATCAATTGATCATCTCTTGCTTAACAGTGATGTGGCTAGAGAATTGTGGGATATGATTTTTAGCCGCTTGGGATTAAGTGGGTTATGCCTAAAAGAATTGTGGGTTTATCGGCTTGCTGAAAAGGGCAGATGGTAAGTCCTTGTCGAGCATAAGTATAGCAGATGATACTGTTTTGCCTAATGCGGTGCCTTTGGGAGGAATGCAATGGCCAAAGCTTTGAAGACTGGAAGAGGATGTTGTAAGAGCTAGAGTCCATCATGTTCAACTCTCCATATGTTTGGATTACGGCCTACGACAGTTTACACTTTCGTACATTTGTAGATTTCATGAATTATTGGCGTTCTCATTTCTCGAGTCATATGTTCCCTTGTATACTTCCTGTAAACTTGTGCCACTATGAGCTTCTAATAAAATTCAATCATATCATAAAGAAGGCTGCTTTTAGTTGGTCCAGAACAGGGTTTGAAGTGTGAAGTGAGCTATTTTTATGTAATCATGGCTTATAGCTTAGACTTTGCTTAGATTTCTGTGCTTTAATTATCTTTGGTTTTGTTAGGTGGGTATGCATCAAATGGTACACACCAGTCTGACGGTGAATCAACAAACACAACAGTGAGTTTTTTCATTTTGTTGTAAATTATAACCATTGGGAGCCTCACCTACTTTAATTTGCTAACTCGAATCTTATATTAGGTATTTGTTGGAGGGTTGGACCCTAATGTCACAGATGAGGATCTCAAGCAGCCTTTCTTACAGTATGGTGAGATAGTCTCTGTTAAAATACCTGTTGGGAAAGGTTGTGGGTTTGTACAATTTGCTAACAGGTATAGTTTCTGGCCGTAACTTTGATTTGAGTTTTAATTTAATTGGCATCCTCTTTCCCCTATGACAATTGGATGCAAGGTTAGGTTGTGAGTTCAAGACTTACTATGTGTGTATAACTGCTTATATGTGGTAAAAAAAGAAAGGAAAAAGAGATGGTACGTTGAAACCGTAGCTTTTCCATTACTACCTGATTCTTTTTAATCTCTCTCCACAGGAATAATGCCGAAGAGGCATTGCAGAAATTGAATGGCACGGTAATTGGCAATCAAACAGTGCGTCTTTCTTGGGGTCGCAATCCAGCAAATAAGCAGGTACTCATCCCACAACCCCCACCCTCACCCTCTCAACTACCATACAAAAAAGATCCCTTGCTTCCTTCTACTGCCTTCTTATGTTTTGGGTGGTTGGAAGACCTTTCAAGGATTTCATGGGCATTGTAGAGTTCTCAAATTGCAATTGGTGTGGACAACTGATTTTAGTTATCTCCGACTGTTCTCTTAAATCCTAGTTCATTTAAATCCTAAACCAAGCAATTGCTGCCTGCTTTATGAGGAATTATATAAAAGAAATGATAGTTGCAGTCGTAAGTGCGCAAGCGTTGTACAATCACTTTGAGAAAAGTGAATAAATACGGGACACCCATGAAAATTAAATTAAATTTTTAATAACGAACCCCACTCTTTTTCAAAGCTACTGTATGACGATTGTGATTGTATGTAGTATTACTCATTATATAATCATCATTATTGGTGCTTCTATAGGATATGACTCAGAACTGGAAGTCCTTATACTGGTTCTTGAGCTCATCTGTAGTGCTCTTTGCAAAAACAAATAATCGATTTTGGATTATCTCCATTAATTCTGAGTCGTTGGCTTATTTTTCTTTCTGGGGTTTGGCAGTTTAGAGCAGATTTTGGCAACCAATGGAGTGGGGCATACTATGGAGGCCCAGTTTATGATGGTTATGGGTATGCTGTGCCGGGTCCTCATGACCCAAGCATGTATGCTGCTGCATATGGGGGGGCTTACCCTGTTTATGGCAACCACCAACAACAGGTAAACTGAAGGAACCTAAACCAGCAAGCATTATCAATCTAGATGGGGCAAAATTGGCGCCATTTCTCTGTAATATGCTTGGTTCTGTGGTCTTAAAATCCCTCTAATTGTGGAGTGGAACTGAATTTTGATAGCACGAAGTAATTCCGTAGGGATTCGATTAATTCTTTTGTTAGAATCGCTGGACTTAATGAGAAATTCATTTATTGGAATATTTGACCACTAAATTTTTGTGATTTTCTTTTTTAGTAATAATACACACAATTCTTTTTTACAATCTTTTATATAATCATGTTTTAAATTGAAAATATTTTTATAAAATGATGTTACTTTTATCAATTATTTACAAAAATTTCCAGTTCTGAAAATAGTTGTATGAATATCATTTTTGTTTTAGGGTGGGTGGGTTGATGTGACTATAAAGGAAAACTCTTCTTGCAAAGAATTTTACGTACCAAATCGCACATTAATGTTAAATGTAAGGTATTTGTTTAATGAAATAGTGCGAGTTGAACGCGGAAATGATTTTTGTAAGATGGAGGATTTTTTTCTTCTCTCAAAACTTTTTTCAATAAAAAAAGTTAAGTGAGTGTTGGTATGCAGGTTGATGCGTCAAACCGGTTGTACCTAGCAAGTCTCGACTATAAATTAACTGCCAATGCGCATAATTCTTGTTGGTACCTTCTGTTAATGGTGCACATATTTATCCCGCCACTTTTTATTGACATGGACGCTGAATGATGAATTTGTTCGATGTCAGTTTTGCTGAATTTAGAGCATTCTGGACTTCATTTCCGTCCGGACTGTTTTAATAGGAATTTTATATTTTTTTTAATTTGAATTATATTCATAGAATTTTTAATAATTATTCCTAATTTTTCGTTAAAATTTTGTAAAGAGATAATAAAATGAGTAATAAAAACGTTGAGGATATTAGACTATCAATCTTTTCCTTCTCAAGGTATAGAAAACTCAAAATATGGTACAAAGATGTGAGTAAATATTCAAACGGGTAAGTGCTTTAAACCTTGGTTTGCTTTCATCAATCTTCGTGGTGTGCATCACAGCAAGCGATTGGTCAATGACTCGAAATGGACTCATAATATCTACTCATCATCTATATATCACACACCTCACACCTGTTAAAGAAACAATTGTGTATGGTGTAAGAATGATGAATAATTTTTTATTATTATTTATATATAGTGACTACATTGATAATTGTTGTAGTTCGACAAATTAAAAATGATGCTATGCATGCAAAAGTTTGGGATTTCTTTCTCTATTTTTTTTTAAATGGGGTGAAATAAGAGACAGAGAATATTAATTTGGTGGTTATTATATAATAGGAGTAAATTAGACCCTTATAATTAATTTATTAGTATTTGATCAACCCCATTAATAACCTATTCAAAATAAACCATTTGAATTAGCAATTAAATACATGTAAATCTATTGATATAAACTAGCTAGCATATGCATCAGATTTTGGAATTTGCCACGGAACTCATNTATATATATATATATAGAGAGAGAGAGAGAGAGAGAGAGAGAGAGAGAGAGAGAGAGAGAGAGAGAGAGAGAGAGAGAGAGCTTGCATGCATGCCCATAACTATTCCGGCCCAAAAACCAATCGCTCAATTACTATTTTACCTTCAAAATGCAAATGGTAACAACAGGCGCTGCTAACAGCATTGACAATCACCTGGTTATTGCGAAATCTAAATTTTAATTAGAATTTCAAGTTTTAGTTATAGCATTAACATGTGACTAAGTGAATTTATATTGGATTAGTTATCTTAAAGTTGAAATAATAATATAATAATATATATTTTTTTGTAATATTTTACAAATAGATTTCATATATTAATTAATAATTTAATTTTAATTTCATAATTTAATTATTATTAATTAAATAGAATAAGATAGAAAATAATGAACTATTTATCAAATTGAAATGGATAATATAGACTTTAAAATAATTGATAATATAATAGTTGTTGGAAATTATTAAAATATTACTTTAGTGAGTGAATAGTATCTAGTCAAAGATGACTAAAGAGCTTTACTGTAATTCATATGTTGAACTTTAGTGGTTTGGTTAGTCTAATACCAATTAAGAGCATTGGTATTGAATTATGCAAATTCATAAAAGAATAAATCTTCACAACCTCCTCACACTCCGCACTCCACATTTTTTGTAATTTTTATTATTTTTTTCTTTTATCAAATCTTTATTATATGAATAATGAATAGAAAATTTGAAATAATTTAAAAAAAATAAACTCAAAAAAATTTTAAAAAAAAATTTAAAAATTTAAAAATTTAAAAAAATTTAGAGTGTGAAGTGTGGTGGAAGTTGTATAACAAAACTCCTATTTATCTTATCAACAACGTCACCAACGTCAAGACACCAACGTCACCATATATAAGTGCATGCCCTGCTAGCTAGCTAGCTACTTTGGATAAAGAAAAGCCACCTAAAGTGCATCCAACTCGATCGATGATAATATATATATATATATATATATATATATATATATATATATTAACCCCCACAAAACTGCAAGCTCGGTCAATATATAAACGTGCTCTTTGAGTACAATATATTATTCTTGTGCCGTCTCCAAGAGTGACGGAAACGCTAAATTAAGACAAACGATGGAAGCAATCATAACGTCAATAAGCAATAATATTATCGATCAATAGTTAATTGATTATCTGATTATAATATATATTGTTGCTTACATCGATAGGTACGTAATATCATGATGATTGATTTGAGTATACTTTATATGTATAAAGATGGTTTAAATTACAAGGGGATAAGGCCTCATATATGTTGAAGTACTACTGCTGCAAATTAATTGAGAGTTGATCGAGAGAGATAATTGTGTACGTAAATCAAGCTAATTAATTAAGCTACATGATAATTATTATGTTGTATGTGGGGAACACATATTCCTTTGCTTATATCTTCTCTGCCTTATCTATTGGCTTGAAACGGCCGGGCCAGTAATAAGCCACCGGAGGCCCAACCCAAATAGAATATGCTAGCATCCCAACAAATTGATGTCTCTAAAAGAAGTTGGCTGAGACTCGTAAAAGGAAAATACTTCACAAAACAAGTTCGACTCTATCACTCCAAAGAAAAAAATAGATCTCTATAAAAGGAGAAAATCTCTACAAATGAAGGACAGACTCTCCACAGGTTTGGGATGACTTCTTTACGCCTAGACTAAATTCATCCATTGTATTGAGCGATATGTGAGACTATAACAGATTGTAAAATCTTCAACTATAGTAAATTTTGCCCCCAAACAACCCGTAGACGTAGACTTTTATACTGAATCACGTAAATCTGGATATCTCTCTATATTTATTTCTATTTGCTTATTTGCTATTTTTTTCATGAATGAACGTGTAAAACACCATATCGAAGCCAGAATCACCATCTTTGGCTGAGGATAATTCTATCATTTGATCAGGTCTGTTATACGAATTTAGGCATTAACAATTGGTGCTATCTGTGGAATAGACTAGTCTTCTGCATCGAAATTGGGAGAACGATGAATCCTTGGCCATTGAACTCGTCTCCAAATTAACAGATAAGATTCCTCTTAACTTTTCATACATAATTATTTTTCATTATTATCTTGTATAACAATGTTACAATAAGAAAATTTTGAGATACATGGCATGCATAATGCACGTGAGGGGAATATGCATGCACGTAAGGCACCCACTATGCATGCCATGCACAGTGGGAGTGACAAGGCATGTAGTTAGGCACCCAGCGGCTCACGCTGGCAGGCATGAGAGCCCGCCTCCCTTTCCTATGCTTGGTGAGGTCAGGGTCGGCTACCCTGTCGAATGTTTATACAAGGAGGGCGATGCCTTCCACTAGCTTTTTGTAGTAACATTGCACTGTGCACGCTAGCTGTGCACTTTGCAAGCACTGTGAGCACATTGCGGTGCACCCCGAAAGTCTAGCCACCAGGTTGCTCATCGGCATCTTCTGTGTCCGGTGGAGTAGTTTCCAACGACAACATTCCCCCCCCCCCCGGCACCGATCCTCACCACTGTAGTGCATCATGCACGCTATGCGCCGTGCAAACATTGGGAGCACATTGCCGAACACTTGCAGTGCGCGGTAGCCCTTGCCCCGCCCTTGTCCCATTGGGTGGGGTGCGGGTGGATTGAGTCAATCCATCTTGCCTCATGTTTGCTTAAAAAATGGACTACATTCCACTAGGTTTAAAAATTATTTCTAGGTAAAAAAATGATTAAAAATATATTTTTAGACCCAAATTATAAATTTAAATTTTGTAAATATGACTAAAATTTAAAAATTATATTTATATATACACAATTTGTAAAATATAAATATATATTTATGTTTATATATAATATATATATAAACATGTAAGCTGGGGCAGGGCGGAGAAAATGTGGGGTGGGGTTGGGCCTTCCTCGCCCCCACTAGGGGCGCTAGATGCAGGGCGGGGGCCCCTGCCCCCGCATGGGAGGAGCGGGGTTGCCTTCAATGCGGGGGCCAGGCTGAAGGGGCGGGGTCCCGTTACCCACCCCTACCAGCTAGTGAGTTCTTTTGTGAAAGATGGAGTGGTTCCCGACCACATTGGCGTTACTGACCACTGTCCCTTTCCATCCTCACCTATGCACACAACGGGAAGATTGTTCGACGCCGACTATCGCTTGCCGCGCAAACCAGATCTACCACCACCAAGCTCGCTGGCATATTATGTCGCTGTTGTGGCGGCTCCCATTATTCCTCGCCTCCATCACCATTTGCGAGCCATGCAAGTCGCAACAATGGAATGAGGAGCAACCACTGCATCTCCACCACTCCACCTCTCTCAGCCACGGTCAGGAACAAGCCGCCATGATTGCGTCGCCGAGAAGTTGCCATTGCGAGGCCACAACCCTCAACACGGTACCAAAGTGATCCACGACAATCCTCTGTTTTTTATACCAAAAGCGGAAGACTCCACTACAACAACGCAGCCGCCTCATTTCGAGTCTTGCCTAGCTCCACTGAAAGACCACTATCAGAAATCCTCAAGTTTTCGTGCCGTTGTCCAGTAGAGCATCCACACGCAACTAACTTGAACTGCCACTCACGGTTGTACTGTTGCACTATATCAGTTGCTCCACCACGTTGCCTAGAACAAATTAGTCACCCACTGAGTTGGCTAGCCACAAGGGCTTCCTCACTACAGTGACTTCAGTCTATGATTTGCTCGCCATACTTGAGTTCCACTGGTTGCTTGCCCAAAGGGTGCTGCTCACTAGTTGCTCTCTCACAAGGTGCTGCTCGCCAATTGCTCGCCCACGGGGTACTCCTTAACAGTTACGCACCGCACATATTGTTCCTCGCTAGTTGCTCACCACACGAAGTATTCCTTGTTAGTTGCTCACCATGTAGAGTGTCCTTTGCCATACACAGTATTTTCTACACCATACACATGAATTTTACTTAGCGATACAACCTGATTTAAAAAAAAATAGTACTTGACTCAGAATTGAACTTGCCTCGCATCCAAGAGATTAGTGAATGAACAATAATCATCTAGAGACAAAATAATTTTCATTGTTACAGGAGCACTTAAGGATGAGCAATTTCCCCATACAAAAATTATTCAACAGCAAATGATCTTAGTCGAAGAGGAATTGAAAGTATCAAATAAATTACTCAAGTTTGTCTCTTTCAAACTTGCTATTTTATTTTTACTAACAAATTTGATTTTTGGAAGATTTTTCCCATAAAATTTCTCAACGTTCCACGAAGACTTAGTCTCTGCCCCGGGAATATACTTTGCTAGAAATTACCTACGTGGCATGAAACATCGGCTGCCTCTCAAGCACCGCTCGAGCATATTAATTTGTTACCATCTCAATATATTGTTCTGTATTGCGGCCATTCCATGTCCTCATTGTTTCCAAAACATGGTTGCCAACAAGCATCGCTCATGGGTCACCAGCCTTCACCAAACTCAAGACAGATAGTTAAGGTTTGCAAATCTTAAACTTGTAATTTGAATTATTTAATCTAACCTGTTTTGTTTTTATTTTGGTACAAGGTAAGCTCTAGCTCCTGCCACAAAGTACGGTCGTATTTTGTCTCCCACTATAACGAAGCAGTTGATCTCAACTTTAACATCAACGCACTCGAGGCATCCTCCCTCTACACTCTTATCGTCGAGGTTACGCAGTCGAGATATCCTCCCACTACACTCCTCACGAAAATTACACGGTCAAAGCATCCTCCCTCTACACTTTTATTGATGAGGTTAAGCAGTGGAGGAATCCTCCCGCTACACCCATTGCTAGAGTTACGCGGTCAAGATATCATCCCGCTACACTCTTATTGTCGAGGTTACGCAGTGGAGGCATCCTCCCACCACACCCATGGTTAGAGTTATGCGGTCAAGGCATCCTCTTGCTACACTCTTATCCCTGAGGTTACGTGGTTGATGCATCCTCCCGCTACACCTATTGCCAGTGTGATGCCCCGATTCCTACGTACGGAAATGTGGGAATCGTGATATCGGGATGATGACAACACGGGTCACACATCCCAACGATAAGTGCTCAAGTGTGTGCAACATGCAAAAAGTGCATAACTAAACGCAGCAGATAAATTAAAAGTTAGCCAACCAAGTACCAGAATTTTAAATACAGATTAACAAAATAAAATGCCTTTAAAAGTTATACAGTTATCCATAAAAAATATAATACAAACCAAATTCATACAAGAGTGAGAAACAAAATCTATAATCCAAAAGTAACCACATGTCACTCCTTCTGTGAAGCCGTTTCCGTAGGCTCTTCATCCTCATCTGCACCAAAATCTACGGTACCATAAAACGGTACTGCATGTAAGTAATAATCTAAACAACCCACGAGATAAAAGTGCATTAATGCAACCAACATGCATGTATATGATGAAATATGCATCAGCCCAAAATATCATTTTTTCTCAAAAAGAATATTTTCCAATAGATGCCAAAATCCCATTTTGGCCTAAAAACAATAATCCACCATTTTTTTAGAAAATGGTTCATACAAAATCCAACCATTTATCGGACACTGTAGGCGAAAATCGCAGGTGGGACTATACCACCATCCCTACCGCGTGCATCGTAGGCGGGAGTTACAAGCGGGACTCTACCACTATCCCTGTTTACCACCATCCCTACAGTTCCTTTCTAAGCAATGAGTACCTATTAGAGCACTGTAGATGGGAATCACAAGCGGGACTATACCACTATCCCTACTTACCACCATCCCTACCTCATGCACCGTAGGCTGGAATCATAAGCGGGATTATACCACCATCCCTATAGTCTCTTTCTTTTCTCTCACATGAAAATTCAATTTTCAAATATACACATGAACATGCATGAAATTATACGAAAACTCAGTTTTCATTTACAAACATGAACATGCGTGCAAATGCAATGTATAATACATGACACAAATATCCAACCGCCACCAAAACACAACACAATCCAATCACGCAACTTTATCCTCCAATCCAACTAATTCACAGTAAATGAGTTAGTACAAAAATACATTTAAATCTCAAAATTTATTTGAAAAAATACTTATAACGCTATAATATAATTTTCGAAGGATCACGAAGATGCTAGAAGTGACGGCACAGCACGGAATAATGCAAAATGCGACCGTGGGTCACAAAATGGTAGATTTTGAATGGGGACAAATGAAAACTAGAGATTACTAGAGAAGAGTTTAGGGATGTCGGTGAAGCTAATGGTGGTGGTCATTGGCCGTGGGTGGCGGTGTAGGAGGTGTTTGGAAGCCACAATGCTCAAATCAGAAAAGTAGATTGTGGAGCTTCACCGATGGCAGATTAGAGCTGGGGATGGGTGGTTTAGGTTGCTAGGAGGTCAAGGATGATGTGGTGAAGAGATGGTGGTAGGAAGTGGCACGACGGCGGCGCATTGGTCGGAGGGCCGTGTGGCTAAGTGTTGCGCATGGAGGCTCACGGCAGCGAAGGAGGAGCTGGAAACAAGGGGTTGAGGTGGTTAGTCGGAGGGGGAGAGAATAAGAGGGGCGGTGTCGGCAACGGGCGACGCACGGCGGCACATTGGTCGGACGAAAAAACACACGGGGGAGAGGGAGAGAGAGCTGTCGCGCGGGAGGAGAGAAGCAGAAGAGAATTAAGGAGAAAAAGAAAAAAGAGAAGAAGGAAAGAAAAAGGAAGGAGAAATGAAAAAGAGAGGGAAAGAAATGAGGTTCAATCCTCACAACTTGGGTCACAAAATAATCCAACAAAAATGATTTCAAAACAATAAATTTAAATAAAATAACTTAAACGCAGTGATTAGTTTAAATAAAATAATAATAAAATCCAACACAATAATTTTAAAGCCCACAAATAAAATAATTTAAATTAAAGGACAATTTAAATGCAAAACAATAATTAATATTAAGAAAGCACATTAAAATAAGTTTCACAACTTAAAAATCGAAAATAATTAACGAGAAATCCACTAATTTTAAAACAAGATAACCAATATTTAAATTAATTAAAATACCCCTTCAATTAAAAATATACTAAAATATGGGGTGTTACAGCCAGAGTTACGCGTTCAATGCATCTTCTCGCTATAGTCTTATCACCAAGGTTACGCAGTTGATGCATCCTCTCGTTACACCCATTGCCAGAGTTATGCAGTTGAGGCATCTTCCCACTACACTCTTATCGTCGAGGTTACGTAGTCGAGGCATTCTCCCGCTACACTCATCGTTAGAGTTATTCGGTCTAGAGATCCTCCCGTTACACTCTTATCGCTGATGTTATGCGATTGAGGCATCTTCTCCCTACACCCATCACCAGAGTTAGGCAGTTGAAGCATCCTCCCGCTACACTCTTATCACCGAGATTACGCGGTCGAGACACTTCCCCCTACACCCATCGCCAGAGTTAGATGGTCAAGGCATCCTTCCACTACACTCTCATTGCCAAAGTTACACGGTCTAGGCATCTTCCTGCTGCTCTAGCATTGTTAGGATTACGAGATCGAGGCATCCTCCTGTTACACTTGCATCACCAGGGTTATGCAGTCAAGGCATCCTCTCTCTACACTTTTATCATCGAGGTTAAGTGGTCGAGGCATCTTCCCGTAGCCTCGCTACACGCATTGCTAGAGTTACGCGGTCGAGCTATCCTCCTACTATACTCTTATCGCCGATGTTACGTTGTGGAGGCATCCTCTGCTACACCTATCGCCAAAGTTACTTGATTGAGACATCCTCCCGCTATACTCTTGTCGTCGAGGTTACACAGTGGAGGCATCCTCCCGCTACACTCTCATCGCCAGCGTTAGACGATCTAGGCACCTTCCTACCAAATGCAAGCCGAGTGTCTCCACTCGCCACAACTACCGCTAGCGGGTTACCTTCAAGAACGAGCCTTTGAGCTTTACAACCGCCTCATGCGAGTGTCTTTTGGGAACAAGTCGATGGGTTTAGCAGCCGCTTAAGATAGATCTAGGGAGTCGACAAGCTCCCTGACCACTTAAGCACTGGTTACTACAAACAAACTCTTACATCTACATCAAGATGAAGACATTAAACACCAATAGAAATTGATGCACGGGGCAAAATCCACTGAAGCCACCAAAAACCAAAAAGGATCATCGAGTACGGAAATATGCGCACTTCACTACCTATCACATACAATCATTAATACACTTAATTATCACGTAAATGTTCTTACAAACAAACTTCACATAAACCCATCCTCGAAGACTCTTACTACAAAGTTCACAAATTTTTCTTGAGGACCACTCATGGAGATGACCATTACATTTCATAACAGTGACAAACTATGGACTAGTTTCCAGAATTGTTTTTCTTTGCAGTTTCTTATAGGTTACCCCATCACGATTGACTTGAAGATTCTCAAGACTTTCTTGACAAACAAGTCGACCTTAAGAACCGTGGGCATCTGTTAAGGACTAAATTGACTAGCTCCAGTCTTTTGAAAACCTATCACTAATAATAAGGGAAGAGATAAAACCAAGAGATAAGGCATGAAAGAGATAAGGCAAGGAGGAGGCAAATCAAAAGAAGTTGGCTTAGACTCCTAAAAGTAAAAGGTTTTACAAGGCAATTTGGACTCTATTACTCTAAGGAAGAAAACAGACCACTATAAAAGGAGGAGATATCTACAAATGAAGGACATACTCTCCACAAGCTCGGGATGACTTCTCTACGCCTAGACTATATTCATCCGTTGTATTGAGAGATATGTGAGGCCATGAGAGATTGTAAAATCATCAATTATAGTGAATTTTGCCTCCAAACAACTTGTGGACGTAGGCTTTTATGTCAAATCACGTAAATCTTTATCTCTACATATTTGTTTTTATTTGCTATTTATTTCATGGATAAATGCAAAGAGTACTGTATCGAACCCCAAATCACCATTGTGGGTAAGAGATAATTCTTTATATCGTTCCGATCTGTTATGCGAATTTAGACATTAACATTAATTATCAATCCGAGTTTTAACTATTTCTAAAAGGAAAAAACTAAAGTGTTAATACACATTTCAAAAGCTCAAAATTTAAAATAAGAATTTATAAAGTCGAATTTAGTTCAAATTGTATACGAGTCAATATGTATTAAATTATTAATTAATTTAAATATTATGTTATATAAAAACAAACTATAATCTAATCTTTTTATTTAAACGAATCAAATATAAATATTATGTCTTAACTCTTAAAGTGTGTAAATTGTAGATATGTTTTAAAAGTAAGATTTATTATTAAAAATAATTTTTTTAATATAAATTTCATATTTTATGTTTCATATAAAGTCGATGCTAGGGAGTCCGATTTGGGCTCCTTTTTTTTTGCCCGATTTGGCTTTTTATTTTTTATTTTTCACTTAGTGATTAAGAAAATATTGTTTAATAATATTGTGAATTTTTGTAATTTTTAAAAAATATTTTAAAGTGTTAAAGAAATAATATGAAAAAAAAAATAAAAAATTTCTTAAATTTTTTTTCACTTTAAAATATTTTTAAAAAATTAAAAAATTTACAATATTATTAAACAATATTTTCTTAATAATTAAGTGAAAAAAAACTAAAAAACCCAATCGGGCAGAAAAAATGAGAGCCCAAATCAAATTTTCTAGCATTTTTCTTTATACAAATTTCATATTTAATACACATAAATCACTTATCTTAAAAATATATTTTAAGGAAAATACTAGATCCGTATTCAGGCCTCCTAGTGGGGTCTAGCACATAATTGTTTATGTGTTTTTTTAAGATTTTTTTTATATAATTTTTTTTATTAATTTTAAATATTTTAAAAAATAAAAAAAATCACAATATTATTAAAAAATACTTCTTTCAATCATGAAGTAAAATAAAAAATTATAAAAAAAAACTTAGTGATTAAGGAAGTATTTTTTAGTAATTTTTTTTACTTTCTGATTAAGAAAATATTTTTTTTAATGATATTATAAATTTATTTAATTTTTTTAAAACATTAAAAAATTTATAAATAAAATAACTTAAAAAAAATAATGCTACACCCCAGCCTGGGCATTGTCCATATTTTAAACATAAAAAATCTATGCATGGTGAAAAAGGGTATTGAGCTGTCAAGTGTTGGTGGCAGGGGCGCACAGCACCCTAGCGTTGGGTAGGGCAGTTGGGAGTCGGGACGCAAAAACACATCTAAGCTTTTTGCCCTTTTAGAAAAAAAAAAACCAGAAAGCCTAACAACGGTTACGATGTTAATTCTCCTAATATCTTATTATCTCCACTGTTCACTTATTCGACAATTCGTCTTTGACTTGTAGGGGACCACAATCGAACGGCTGGGAATGTGATGCTACACTAACCTACGAGTGAAAGCCACGTGGCTTCCAGTAGCTTCGTTGGGTCGGCGCTTTAAGAAATAATCAAATGATTAAACCAATAATTAATTAATTTAACGTCCTTTTCTGTAAAGATATTGGGGGCAACAAATAAATAAATTATTATTTCTTTGTGGGTTTGATAATTTGGCAACAGCTGGAGGTTCGGAGCAGAGCCTCTGCTCAACACGTTTGCGTTCCATGGCTCTTCCTCCTCAACTCTCCTCTCTCTCTTCTCTCTCCCCTCCGTCCACTTCTGCTCCTCCTCCTCTGCAAATTCACTGCCGAAGGCGAATTGCTCCCAGATTCCGAGCTTCTCATACTTCTTCTTTGGGCTCTTCGTCGAATCCAGCGGGGCCCAAAGTCGTGGTCACCAGAGAACGCGGCAAGAACGGCAAGCTCATCAGAGCTCTGGTATTCTCTCTCTCTCTCTCTCTCTGTGCCTCACATTCTGAAGTTATTTGTTATTTTCTTGAGATTTATTGATTTTGCGTTTCTTTTGAATTTCGCAATGGCCTATCGATGCTATGGATGAATCTGCTAGTCTTGTTCTCCTTGTTTATTGAGAATAGTTTGTGTGCTTATATTTTGAGCGTGGCTTGTATTTTAATTTTTCACATTAGGCTTTCGATTGTATGTGGAAAAAAGAAGGCTGCATTCTCAGCTATGTGCTCTTCTTTTATCTAGTTAGTACGTTCTTGGCTTTCTGATCAGAATTCTCAATATCTCAAAGAGCCATATGTGTTCAAGCTCATCAGCTACATGTACAGGTGGAACTGATATTACATTTCGAGAGAGCAATTTTCATCATTTTATAGAATCTTCTTGAAGCTACATTTGTTTCACTTTCTACGAGAAAACGCAAGAAGAAACAAAAAGGGCAAGGAGAAAACATATTTATTGCCACTATTGGGCTATGGAGAGAAAGTAAAAAGAAATTAATAGGATGTAGGAAAATTGTGCCTCTTTTTATTGTTAATAAATTATAATCTACTGTCTGTCTCTGTCTTGATCATTTTGAAGATAACACTTTGGTGGGCCATGGCGAAGAATTTTCTATTTTCTTAGATCTCTTCTTCCCATTTCCATTCAGTAATCTGATAGTGGCAGAATTAGAAAGTTAAAGATTTTTTTTTTCCCCTCAACCTTTTATTTTTTTATAAGTAAACAGATTTTATTAATACCAGAATGGGCAAAAGCCAATTACATAACTCTTATGCCCTAGCTAGGTAGGCGCATTAGAAGCCAGGAAATCATGTAAGTCCATGCCATTAAAGTCCATAGCAATAACCCAAGTACAAAGAGTTCTATAAAATAAAACTTTTAGCTCCCATCGATCTCTCCTTGTCCTCGAACATCTGCTTGTTGCGCTCTGCCACAAGCATCACAGGATGCAAATAGGG
This sequence comes from Pterocarya stenoptera, assembly GCA_003123785.1. Taxonomy (NCBI): domain Eukaryota; kingdom Viridiplantae; phylum Streptophyta; class Magnoliopsida; order Fagales; family Juglandaceae; genus Pterocarya; species Pterocarya stenoptera. Next base: position 57,454 of record QEOT01008375.1, on the reverse strand, counting down.
ATCATCTGCCAAACCGCTTTGATTTGCTGCATGCCTCTTATACTTGTCCAACACGCCATCGTTGCCATCACGGTCTTCGGCATAACCCACGCTAGATCCAATCTACTAAACACCACGTTCCAGAGTTTCCTTGCTATCTCGCAATGTAGAAGAAGATGATCCATCGATTCACCCCCTTTTCTACACATGCAATACCAATAAGCTATAATTACCCTAATTTTGCTTAGGTTGTCGGTGGTGAGAATCTCTCCTAATGAAGCTTCCACACAAAAAATGAGGCTTTAAGGGGTGCCTTGTGCCTCCAAAGCCTTCTCCAAGGAAACTGAGTGTCAGGCTCTTGTGTGAGGGCTTTATAAAAGGAACGGACAAAAGACACCTTTCCTTGTAGGATTCTTTGTAGGAATCCACCACATACCATCTTCATGTTGTATGTTCGGTCGTATGGAGTATAGTAGGCTATAAAAATCTACAAAACTGCTCATTTCCCAATCATGTGCCACACTACTAAAATTAATACTCCAGTGAATCTGCCCTCCCAAGACCCCCATAACTTCCGCCACTGAGACATCTTTGGCACTTTCAATCTGGAAAAGTGAAGGAAATAACTCTTGTAGGGCACTATTACCACACCAAACATCTCTCTAGAATCTAATCTTGGTTCCTACATCCACCTGAAGTATAAATTGTTGATTGAAGATCCCCCACCCTTTTCTTATGTGTTTCCATAAGCCCACTCCATAAGCCCCTCTAACTTCTCTAGTACACCATCCCCCTTATAAACCGCCATATTTGTTTTCAATCACCATGTTCCATAGGGCCTCTGGTTCATTATATCTCCAAAACCATTTGCCGAGTAATGCCCGATTAAACAACCTCAAATTTCTTATACCCAAGTCATCATTAGAGATCGGACGACATACCTTCTCCCACTTAACTAGATGGAACTTAAAATTGTCCCCCATTCCTCCCCACAAAAAGTCTCGTTGTAACTTCTTGATACGGGCCGCTACTCTTGCCGGTATAGGGAAAAGAGACAAGAAATAGGTTGGTAGGTTAGACAGGGTACTCTTGATGAAAAAATCCTACCTCCTTTTGAAAATTACATTCTCTTCCATCCTGCCAATCTCCTCTCTATTCTTTAGGTCACTGTATTCCAAACGGAGGATGCCCTCGATGCGATCCCCAACGGAAGTCCCAGATAAGTCATGGGAAAAGAAGCAATCTTACAACCCAGTGTTCTAGCCAGTTGAATTAGGAACACCTCCAATTGGCACCATCTCTGATTTGTCAAAGTTCACTTTCAAACCAGAAACTGCTTCGAAACATAAAAGCAAGGCCTTCAAAGCTCGCACTTGATTTTGATAAGCTTCACACAAAATATGAGTATCATCTGCAAACAACAAATGGGAAATAATAATCCTACCCCTATCTGGGATTCCAATTGAGAAGCCATCTACAAAACCATTTTCCACCAAAGCCGAGATCATCCTGCTTAGCTTCTCCATAACAATAACAAATAGTAACGGTGATAACGAATACCCTTGTCTCAAACCATGTGAACTCTGAAAGAAATCCTCTGGACTACCATTTATCAACACAGAAAATCTCACCGTAGATACACACCAACGGATCCATGTCCTCCACCTTTCCCCAAAACCACATCTCCCAAGTAAGTCGAGAAGGAAATCCTAGTTAATGTGATCATATGCCTTCTCCATGTCTAATTTGCACAAGATCCCTGTGGTACCAGCGTTCAGTTTACTGTCGAGGCATTCATTAGCGATAAGGACCACATTGAGAATTTGCCTACCTTTTACAAAGGCATTTTGAGGTTTAGTGATAATCTTCCCTATAACCTTGCTAAGACGGTTTGCAAGCACTTTTGAAATGTACACCCCAGTCACTAGGCTAATAGGCCTAAACTTTGTAACCTCTGTAGCCCCTACCTTTTTGGGTATTAATGCAATAAAAGTGGTGTTGAGACTTTTCTCAAATTTCCTAGCCGAGAACAGCTCTTGAAACACCTTTAGTAGGTCTTCCTTAACCACATCCCAACAATCTTGGAAGAAACCCATAGAGAACCCATCCGGACCGGGTGCCTTGTCTTTGATCATTTTCCGCACTACATCATAAACCTCAGCCTCCTCAAAAGCCCTCTCCAGCCGAACCCCATCACTTGGCCCAATACTATCAAAGACAAGTCCATCGAGTGTAGGCCACCATCCCACATGTTTAGTTAGAAGTTTCTCAAAGAAATCAACTATGTGATTGTGGATTACATGTTCTTCTCTACAATCAGCCCCATCAATTTTCAGCATCTCTATGTTGTTATTTCTCCTATGAGAATTAGTAATTCTATGGAAAAACTTCGTACTTCAGTCGCCCCTCAACGTTGAAAAATAATTGTGTTAAAAACTAGGTGTTCTTGAAGCTTATTATTTTTATCATTTTCGTTTTAATATTTCTTTTATAAGTAAATTTATGTTTTGATAGTAGATGTATAATGTTTGATAATGCCTCTATTCAAAGGATAATGATTTTCTATTAGATGATAATGAAGTAGGTGGAAATCCCCCCACTTGCCTCCAAAAGAAGAAGAAAAAAGCCTGATTTTCCACTTTATTAATACCCTATTTCAAATCTGTTGCTAATCTGTTTTGTCTTTACTGCCACTCATTCACAACTGCGAATCTGTTACATCCTTCAAGCCACCCAGTAAAATGGATACAGCCCCTGGCATTTTACTTCCGTCCGCCAATGCTTTGGACCATGGATGCATGAATGTATTGTCTTTCTTCCACTAACCNCCTACCAAAAAAAAAAAAAAAAAAAAAGTGTCACCAGAACTCTTAAGTAGAATTTAAGCGATATTATATTTAAACCTTTTCCAGTACTACAAATATTTTATGAACCTGCATGATGCTGCCTAGGTGATAATTTTTCTCTTGTTGTGTTTCCTATGTCCTTTGAAAGAGCTTTCATCCAATTTTTTGGGTACTGTGCTCCCTCATATGTTTCCAGCAGAGACATGTCTTGGTATCTTCACCACTAGGAAACATGTTGTGGTGGGATCCTTGGTGGGTACTCAAATATATCTTTGAATTAAGATTATATTTCTAATGCCGAGTACAGGCTAAACATGGAATTAACTGTCTGGAGCTTCCCCTCATTCAGCATACACAGGGGCCTGATATGGGTAGGCTTTCATCCGTATTAAGTGGTAAGCTCGTGTTCTTTGTGGTCTAGCTTGTTGGTGGTATGAGATGGTTTTTTAGTGTAGGTGCAAGTGATTCCATTATACTAGGGATGATAGTTAGGAACTGCCCTGTGCTTACACAATGATGATCATCTTCACTTTCTTCACTCTTTCTTTTGCCATGGCAGCATGTATGAGTAGCTAGAATTAACTGGCATACTATGCATTTTAGCTGATGGAACCCTCTGTTTGTTTAGTCCACCTTCAAATCCCAGGGCTTAACCCTATAGTATTGGTTAGAGCTCTATCTAGCTTTATAGGGATAGGACTATCTTCTCTTCTATTTGACCAGGTGTAGAAAGCTCCCCCATAACTCAAATTGTATAACTTGGCATTATCGATGCAGACACAAAACTCATCCATCCAGCTGGGCCGCATGGTTGACCCCCCAATATTTTCATTTTGCTTTCTAATGGGCATTCAAGTCATTTTGTTGTCAAGCCTGGATCAGGCTGGTCTTTGAATATGAAATGAGACATGGGTAGCACAGCATCTTTTGTACTAGGAAGTAGGGTCAAATACCTTGATTTGATTTATTTTCCTCATTTTTTAAAATTGAACATACTCTTTTTTTTGTGTTTATCGCAGCAGATACACCATTTGATTGGATTGTCATAACTTCCCCTGAGGCTGGGTCGGTCTTTCTGGAGGCATGGAAGTAAGGGTTAGAACTTGTTGACTGTACTCTGACATATTTTATATAGCTATTTTTTCCTGCATTCTTATTTCTGAAATTGAAACTGGAGTTTTAGTTTGTGGTTTAAGTATGTCTTTTTTTTCCTTCAATCTGCTTGTCATCCTTAATCCTAGGACATGCATGCAATTTTTTTTCTTTTGACTAAATTGTCATCTCTTGTATTTATGCATGCGGTTATTGGCTTTCTAATTTTTTTTTCCTTACACCTGACTTGACAAAACTCTTATCTGATTTTTGTTTTTCCATGCACACACAATCATGTGGACCCCACATAGATATATATTCTTTGGAAACTGGATAGAATGCTTGAAGACACTGCATTATGGGTTCTTTCTGTAGCTTATGACCACATCAAATAACTAATAGAACATGTCAAATCAAATAATCCCCATAATTGGATGCAAAGTACAATATGCACAATTTTGTTTTGTTTTGTTTTTTTTTTCCAAAATTCAGTATGCCCAAAATAGAAACTGTAACACAATCTAATTTCCGAAAACATTACTTCTTTTTAAGAAATTAAGCATTTGCTGATAATTCCTTTTTGTTCTTTCTTTCCCCCTATTAAAACTTGGCAAAATGATAAACTTGATCTTAATTTAAAACCTTAGGGCGGCCGGGACCCCAAATGTTAATGTAGGTGTTTTGGGAGCTGGTACGGCGAGCGTTTTTGACGATGTCTTGCAGTTCTCCAATCGATCACTCAATGTTGCCTTTGCACCCTCTAAAGGTATTTGTTCACGTGTTTGCAGGTTTGCACTTACGTATAGACACATTTTTATTGCCTGTTTTTCTTGTTTGGTCATTAGAGCAAAAAATGAACAGAATAAGGGCACATGAGAATCATATACGGTGAGCAGTCAAGGGTGTTATGATATAAGAATCGTCATAATCAGGATGAAGTAAGCTTGGAACATTTCAGATTGATGAATAAATCAGAGAGTTACATATTTAACAAGTCTCTCAGCTTATGTTGAGGAGAAAATTAATTTCAGTTTGTTTAGTGGGGTTGGCTTTGTTACATTTGTGGTTATTTCTTGATCACACACATGAACCCATGCACTACTCACATGCAGGCATACATAAATATGTGTCTTTGGAGTAATAATGTGATTCTCTTTTGAGTCTGCATCATTAATAACTTGATTTACTGTTTATAATAATTTTTTCATCTGATAATTAATCGTTCAGGCAAATGATTATAGTTTCCCTATGTTAAGCATCAAAATGGCGATTATTTGTTTCTAAAAAATTCTCTCTCCCCAGCGACAGGCAAGGTTCTGGCTTCTGAGCTTCCAAAGAATGGGGTAAAATGCAGAGTCTTATATCCTGCTTCTGCAAAAGCTAGCAATGAGATTGGTATGTGAAATGTTCCTATTATATGCTTTTCTTGACATTCTGGCCATCTATATACTGAAAATTCGTTTTCCTAATATCATTATATATTTGTTATTTGATGAGATTACTTTGTACAATCAATCTGGTTGGTTTGCATTGTAATTCATGTGAAGTGTTAGTTTTTTTTTTTTTTGATAATTTTATTGCATGAACAATAGGCATAGCCCAAGTATGCAGGAAGTATACATGGAAAAGGCCCAAATTATGAAAGCTAGTACCATTACAAACAATAACAGAAGCCCAAGAAAGTAAGGTGTCGAAAACGAATCCCTTCAACTTGTCCAAGGAATGCTCCTGATCTTCAAAACGCCTACCATTTCTCTCCATCCAAAGACACCACATAATACAATGAGGAATCATTTTCCACACTGTAGCAATATGAATGTTACCCCAAAAACCACTCCAACATCTGAAAATATCCATTACCCCATCTAGGCATTACCCATGCCACACCAGTTCGGTTGAAGATTTCATCCCTTAAAATCCGGGCCCACCTCACAATGTAACTGATCCACTGTTTCCCCATTTTTCTTACACAAGTAGCACCAATCCAAAATGATAATACCACGTTTCCTCAATTTATCAATGAGCAGAAATTTCCAAAGCTGGGTTAGATGGCACATTTGAAGTGCTAGGTTAGATGGCTGTAGCGTGTGATGAAGCAATTGATGGGATGTAGTGCTCTGAAGAAATTCAGGACCTACAAAAGACTGCTAGAAAAGCATAAAAAATGTTAAGACAATTTGATATAGGTTTTCTTTGGGCTGCTTGCCACTTTGCAAAAGCTATTTCAGCTCAAACCCATCGAGAAATCCTTTCAGTGATCCTAAGAACAATTGTGAAAGGTGCTGCGGGAATTTTTTGATGGGTAAGATAGAGATTTTTTCTTCCATACGATGTTTCTTTGGGCATTGACTATTGTATTGGATGGGACCTGTTTTCATGATTTCTTTGTTGCTTTTTCTAGTTCTTAGTTTGTAATTAGGTGTTTTCTCTTGTATAATGCCTGTGTACTTGGGCTATGCTTATTTACGTGGCTTAATGAATTTCTTTTTACCAATCAAAAAAGAAAGTATGAAAAATACTGTTACAGTAGTACACAAGAAGTATACAAGAGATTGCCTAACAAACATAAGGAAAAAGAGTAAAAAGTTCTTGAAAGTAAAAACAGAGAGCAACACTGTCTTATCCAATGAAAAAGGGTGTGTAGAATGGAAGATTGAGCTTAATCACTGATTTTCCACAATTTTAGTTGTGTTTGTTTCTTTCTCTCCATAGACACCGTATTACACATCATGGAGTAAACTTCCACATAGGTGCACACTTATGGTTACCAAATTGCTCTTTCCAACTTGTTAGGAACTCTATCACCCTAAAAGGCATCACCTAAACTATCCCAAAGAGGTCGATTAATCACCATCATGCCCTGCTTTGTCAGGTTGTCCAAGAGAAGATCTTCACTATGGCCGCTGTCCAAGTAGAAAAAGCTACTTTAGGTGGTGCTTTATTTTTCTTGAAATGAGTTTCCAAGGAAAAGGAGTCTTGTCACGAGTACATAGCACATTGTAGAAGATTTTACTTCAAACACTTCTTTCCTAGGTGGGGCCAAAACCAATTTCTCTTCACCATTTTGACCCACCCTGCACGTGTATAGTTTGTCAAAGAAGGAGGAAAAGAGATCCATCTCCCAATCATTAACTTCCCTATTACTGCTTACAACCCATTGACTAGAGTGATGTACAAACTAATAAAGATTCTGACACATAAGCATCCTTGTTGCAAGCAATTTTGAATCACTCTGGGAAGGAACTCCTCAAGGTTTGATCACCGCACCACAATGTTTGCCAGAAGTGAATCTTGGACCAATCACCCATCTCAAATATAGGCAAACGGGAGAAGTCCCCCTACCTCTTCTAATATTCTTTCAAAGATGAATCGCAAAAGGTATCCTTATCTTTTGTGAGCACGAACTTCCTCCTATAGTTTCCTACTTTGTGTCAATTAGTACCCTTCACAGGCTCTCTCTCTCGTAGGCAAAACGTTACAGCCCACTTCCCCAATAGGGCTTGGTTAAAGAGAAATAAGTCTTGCACCCCTAATCCGCCTTCTTCAATCGGTGAAGATACCTTGGAATAATTCACACCGCTTCAGAGGTGCTGTGTGAATCATCTACAGAAAAGGTTAGAAAAATATAAAATATAAAGCAGAAAGTGGATGAAAAATTTCAGTACTCTGTATGTTTGGATGGCTGCTCACAATAGCTCCCAACTCTTTAGCTTTCTAGATTTTAAAGACTTTTGCTTTTTTCTTCTTGTTTTGCTAGTTGGGTGTATCCTTCTGTATACTTCCTGTTCACTGGGTTTGCACTCCCTTGCACGTTCAATAAGCAATATTTTGTTGCAGTACTGTTAAGCCCTGATGATGACTTGATTTTTATTTTGCGTGCAGCATTGGAGATATGTTGCTTTTACCATTTTATACCGATCTCACCCAGCCTCTGTAGTCAAGATAAGAATAGTGATTTTGTGATATATGATAAGATCCATTTCCCCCTCACTACAGTTGAATATCACTTGGAAGTAATTTCATCTTCCAGGAAGCCTCTTGTGGAGTTCATTAATTTGAGTGCCAATTTAGCATTCATGGTCAGGTCTGTTTTATTAAATAAATTCTCTTGCAAATTTGATTTGCCACATTCAGGCAGTTGGGGATTTTCTCATATGGGTGAATCTCCTTCAAGAATTGTATCTCGTAGGAACATGTATTAGCCCGAGCTTAATAGTTTATATTATTTATGAATTGTAATTTAGCGTCCAGCAACATGCTTGAAGTTCACCATCTTTGCCTTTATACTTGACCAAAGCTTGGGAAATAATATTAATCAACCACTATATTCTATTTGCTGCAGAGGAAGGCTTGTCTAATCGTGGATTTGATGTCACAAGGCTAAATACATATACAACGGTAAAGTATTTAAAGTGGTGGTGTAACTGTGGGTCTTTGCTTCTCTCCATTCATGTATTAAAACTTGTATTGAAATATTGCAATTAAAAAACATTAAAAATAAACATGTCTTATCATTGGCTTGTCACCAGTAGTTCTCCATTAAAGACCTTTCCTCTATTGATTTAATGTATCCCTACTGTAAATTATAATGTAAAATCTGTATTTTTCCATATTCTGTCACACATGCTGAAATCAACTTGTTTATATTAACCTTTGCTTGTGAGAAATCTAGTATGCCTCCGATAACCGATTATCTAACTGGGACTGCAGTTGGATGAATCATAATTTGCGATGTTCTCTCATATTCTTAGTTCAATCACATGCCTTAAGTTTTTACCTTACAGTCTCAGAGTCAGATAGTTCCCTCTCTGTAGGGATTGCATCGACTAGATTGAATTTATGATTTCTGATGTGGTTATAGTCAGTTTAGATTCTAAGCATTTTGCTTGTTTTTCTAAAGTGCTACATTGTTGTGGCTTCCATTATTTATCATGAATTACTAAACTAATTAGCCTGAAATGTCCATCATTATCTTTTGCTTGTATGACATCATTTTCTCCAGCTGTTCTTCTTTTCTTGTGGTTCTTGACCCATCATTTGATATGATTTCTTCCAGGTACAAGTCCAGCATGTTGACCAAACGCTTTTACAGGAGGCACTTTCTACTCCTGTTGTTGCAGTCGCTTCACCTTCTTCGGTTCGGTGTGTAATTGGTTTTATTTTATCTTATTTTATGTGATATTTGATTACTTTCCTAAGTTACATGGAATGGTTTGACATGGGTTTGACCTTTTTTCACTTGTCATTAGTGGTCTTTTTTCCTGCAATTGAGGACATTTTGGATTAAGTTGCCTCTGTGCCACCAAATCTACCATTTCATACATTTATTTACCACTTAGATGGAGTTTTAAGTCAACTTTATAGTCACACCACTTATACTGAGGGTCAATGGGGCACCTTATATTTATTTTTCTTCTTTGGGCCACCTAGATTGATCAGATGGTTTTGATGAGGAAGTTTTAGATCATGTACTTAGTTCATAAATCTTATTTAGTTTGTAAATCTCCATTGCAACAGTGCCTGGGTCAAACTTATTAGCGATTCAAAGTCATGGAACAATTCAGTTGCTTGTATTGGTGAGACAACTGCTTTGTCTGCAAAAAGATTAGGCCTACAAAATGTGTACTACCCAGCGCAACCAGGCCTTGAAGGGTACTGTTCACTTTCTTTACCTATTTTCTGGAAGATCTACCTTATGCCAGTATCTTTTTTATGTAAGTTTGCAATTATAAACCCTTTATGTCGAGTGATGCTGAACTAGCTTGTGTTGCAATTCTATGTTGTGAACTTAGGGAAAATAGGCTTCTTTTTCAAATGTGCTTAATTGGAATTAGAATGTCTATCGTAAGGTTTGACTGCTGGTTGTGGCTGATTCTTTTTATTTAAGGGGTATTGTTTTTCATTATAATTTTATAATGTGCTAAGGAAGGGGAAAATACATGTAATTGATTTCATTATACTGACTATTGTTTCCATTAATTGTGAATTGGCTGTTAATGTTGGCTTTTCTTACTAGCTTCTCATAACAAAAAATGTTTATGTAAAGCTATTGATGAGAAGATAATCTAGCATGTGATGAAGTGGATAAATAGCTTATATTTTTTTAGAGGATGGGTTCTGGATGTGGGTTGATTTTTCTCCTTCTGTTAATGTAATGCCCCAAGGAAGACCTAAACCACATCCGGGTCCATACTGCGAAATGACTAGTCAATGGGACAATTAAAGCCCCTAGGTATCATTATAAAGAGCAAGAACCTTTCCCACCCAAGCAATGTGGGATCCCATTCACCACCTATACTCACTTAGTATGGGATATCACAGTTAAATGAAGGAGATCCATCCAAAATGTAAACCCATGATGATAGGGATAACGCTTAAATATCTGGAGGCAGTAAGACTGACTTAGCTAGGAATTTTTTGAGGTATTCTAGCTAAATGGGGTTATCTATATCATTGGGTGGTGGATTTATGGAAGTTATTTTTTATGTTCTGGGTTGAACATCTTAATTGAGAATCTGTTTTGATGAATATAACTAGTTGTATTCCAAATGAGTTAGTTTCACATTCCTAATTTAGTGAAGTTGATTGGCAGGTGGGTTGATAGCATCCTTGAAGCTTTGGGATCACATGATCAGCTTTAGAAGGTCATGTTACCAAGGTACCCTTTTTTTTCCTTTTCTCTTCCAGTGTTTTAGTCATAATTATTTTAGTTGTTTCTTTTCAGTTTTTACCAAGGGCTTGGCAAATTGATGAGGAGGTAACAAGTTCAGATTGGCAGCTTATGTGTAAACAAGGTGCGAAAGGAAGATGAAGTTCTTAGAGCAGCATGGCAGAAAGGGGTAAGATCTTCAACACCCTGAAGAGATCATATCCAATTGGCATAGCTTTCTTTCAAGGCTAGTCAAGAGGATATCCTGATGAAGAAATCTTTCCATTTTTGTATTAAAGCCAACATCAGGTGTGCAACTCTATTGACAAAGAATTAACTTTTTGTACTCGTATATGAAATAATGACTATTAGCAGAAATTGCTTTTAGGATAAAGTGGCGAGTATTGTCTGCCCATAAATTATGCTGTATCATAGCTTTCATCATTAAAATTTGTTGCACACAATTTATTAGAGAAGCTTTTTATTTATTTATTTATTATTTTTATTAGTAAGAAGAAATTTGATTGATATAAAGATTGGCATAGCCTAGGTACACCGGAATATACATGTGAGCACACCAAATTAAGAACTAGAAACTGTTACAAGAAAATTATGGAAGCTGAGACCATTTAAATCTAAAGCAATGGCCCACATAAACAAAGTCTTCCAGAAAAACTTCTAAACTTCTTCGAGGAAAGTTCATGATCTTCAAAATGTATATCATTTCTCTCGCTCCAAATACACCAAAGAATATAAATAGGAGTCATCTTCCACACATTTGCAATTTGTGGTGTCCTTGTGATCCCTTTCTAGCTAGCTAGCAGTTCAACCACCCTTCCCTGCATTACCCATGCTAATCCCATTCTGCTGAAGATATAATTCCATATGTCCCGTGCAAAGTCACAATGTAAGAGTAAATGATCTACCGTTTCACCACTATTTCTGCACATACAGCACCAGTCCGTAAATATAAGTCCACGCCTTCTTAGATTATCAATGGTTAGAATCTTCCCTAAAGCTGCTGTCCAAACAAAGAACGTAGCCTTGGGAGGTGCTTTACTCTTCCATATGTTCTTCCAAGGAAAATTGGGCCTAGGTCGAACTGTAAGTGTGCCATAGAAAGAGCATACCGAGAATTTCCTTTTCCTAGAAGGTCTCCATTCCATCTTGTCTTCAGTTGTAACAACATAAGTGGTGTTATACAGCAGGGTAAAAAGGTCCACCAGAGCACTCACTTCCCAATCATGTGCCTCCCTAGTGAGGTTGATGTTCCACTCATGTGAATCATGACTAATTGCCCTCACGTCAGCCCCCATAACTTCTTTTTCTCATGCAATTATGAAAATATTGGGATAAGCAATCTTAAGAGCCGTATCTCCCACCCACACATCATGCCTAAAGCTGATTCTATTGCCATCCCCCAAACACAGCCTAGTTTTACTAGAAAAAGCCCCCCACACCTTTCCGTATATACTTCCATAACCCCACACCATATGCCCCCTACCCTCATTAGAACACCAGTCCCCCTTGCACTCCCATACTTCGCATCAATCACCCATTTTCATGAGGCTTCCCTCTCGTGATTATAACGCCATAACCATTTCCTAATAGAGCCTTATTAAAGACCCTCATTTTACGGGCCTCCAAACCACCATCACGCATACGAGTACACACTTTATCCCATCCAACTAGATGAAATTTAAACTCATCACTTAGTCCACTCCACAGGAAATCACACGAAGTTTCTCAATCCTAGATGCAATGCTCGCTGGGAGGGAAAATAAAGACGAAATATGGATAGAATGCTCTTAATAAGTGTGGTCCACCCTCCTTTCGAGAAGTACGACCTTTTCCACCTAGCCAGCCTACGCTCTAATTTCTCTAACACCTCCTCCCAAATTGTCTTAGCTTTAAAAGTTGCTCCCAATGGAAGACCAAGGTACTTCAACGGCAGCGTAGAGACCACACATCCCAATATGTTGGCTAACCCCCTAATATTTCTTACACCACCCACCGCAACCATCTCCGTTTTAGCAAGATTTATCTTTAGTCCGGATACCACTTCAAAACAAAGTAAGATAGCCTTCAAAGATTGAATATGTCCTGTATTATCCTCACAAAAAGCAATGTATCATCTACAAACAAGAGATGAGAAATAATGATAGAGCCATGTTGGATAGGTCCCGCTGAAAATCCTGAAAAAAAGCCTCTCTCTATGGCAGCCGACACCATTCTACTTAGAGCCTCCATCACAAGGACAAATAAGAGTGGCGATAATGGATTGCCTTGTCTTAGCTCCTGAAAACTATTAAAGAAACCTGCAGGATCACCATTTACCAAAACCGAGAGGTGAGCCGTTGACACACAATGTCTCATCCACCCCTCCCATCTTTTCCCAAATCCACATTGACGCAACAAATAGAACAAAAAATTCCAATTGACGCAGTCATAGGCCTTCTCCATGTCCAGTTTACATAAAATACCCGGTACTCCTGACTTAAGCCTACTGTCTAAACACTCATTAGCTATAAGAACTGAATCCAATATTCGAGACTTAGAAATAATCTTAGCACATCCTATTGGCAGGTACTTTGGAGAGTATCTTGTACACGCTGCCTACAAGACTAATCGGTCTGAAATCTTGCACCTCTATTGCACCAACCTTTTTAGGGACAAGTGCAATAAAAGTAGCATTTAAACTTTTCTCTAATTTTCCAAAAGAGAAAAATTCTTGAAACACCTGCATAACATCCTCTCTCACCACCTCCCAACAAGTCTGAAAAAATGTCATAGTAAAACCATCCGGATCTGGAGCTTTATCTTTGTTCATTTTTCCGATTACTAGTCGTACCTCTTTCTCTTCAAATGGTCTCTCCAACCAAGCCATACTATTTTGATCAATGACCTCAAAAGCTAGACCATCTACTACATAAGGTTCCGAAAACAATTGTTCGAAATGTCCAGCAACATTATCTTTTATTACTGCTTGATCTGAAGATAAACCGCCATCTATGGTCATGGATTCTATGGCATTAAACCTCCTATGTGAGTTTGCAACTCGATGAAATTTTTTTTTTTACATTTGTCCCTCTCCCTAAGCCAAAATGCCCTTGACTTTTGCCTCCACGATATCTCCTCCATTAGAATCAACCTTTCTAACTCTGAGACTACTTGACTATTGCGATTGTTCTCATCTTCTACACCTTGCAAGCTTTGTAATTCTTGGAGGAGATTCTTTTTCTGTAATGCTACATTACCAAATACTTGTTCATTCCATGTCTTCAAACCCATCTTCAAAACTTTCAATTTTCCAGCCAATACCTTGCTCGGAGTGCCCTGTAATTGACATGAGTTCCACCATTGCCTAACCAGTTGCACACCCCCTCCAATTTTAACAACATATTCTCAAATTTGAACTGCCTCCTACCTCCCTGGAATTCCTCCATAGTCTAATATTATGGGAAAGTGATCAGAGCATAACCGAGGAAGTCTTTTCTGACATAAATCTGGAAATTGCATTTCCCATGAAGGAGATATGAGGAATCTTGTTTTAGTTTTTTGGTGTTAAGTTTCTTTTCGTTTGTGGAAGTTGTAGTTGTTTCCTTTGTATACGTCCTGTGTACTTGGGCTTATGCCTATTTCTTGAATAAATTATTACTTATAAAAAAAAAAGGATATGAGGAATCTGTCCAGTCTTGACCAGACTTGGTTATTAGACCAAGTATATTCACCTCCCATTAGAGGTAAGTCCATGAGTTCCCGCTTGAATATGAGATCCGAGAATTCCAGCATAGCATGATTTTGTCGCCCCTCCCCCGATCTTTCGTTGGGAAATCTTGTCACATTAAAATCTCTACCAATATACCATGGAACCTCCCACCAAGTACATAAGCTTGCAAGCTCATCCCAAAGCAACCGCTCCTTGCAATCCAAATTAGGGCCATAAACCCCAGCAAAGGCCTATACAAAACCATCTTTAGAATTTTTAAAAGAACACCCCATCGAATATTCTCTCACAAATTCATCAATGTTCTCCACCACCCTTTTATCGCACATAACCAAAACTCCACTCGAAGCTTACGAAGGTAAGTATGACCATCCTACATACTGGCAGCTCCATACACTCCGTATGGTTCTTCTTGTGATGAGCTTCAACTTAGTTTCTTGTAAACAAATAATGTCCATCTTCCATTGTCTTAACAAAGATCTTATTTGGAGGCATTTGTTGATCTCATTCAACCCCTTAACATTCCAAATCAAATTTTGGGCTTCATTTATCAACTATTTCAGCCCTCCCTTTGTTCCTACCACGGCTTGCACTCTTCTCCTTGCCATCATAATTGATAGACCAATTTAGCCGCTTCAACTCCTTATTTCTTTTTGACCATGCTCCCTGTTAGTAATGGCTTGCCTCAATGGCTACTAACAGTGCCGTAAATTGATCTGGCATAGCCCTCACACGAAATCCCCACACAACTCTGCAATTCCTCCACCTGTTTCATTACCCAATCAGGAGGTAGAGGAGGCATAATACTTATTGGAGAAGGGTACTCCCCTTAAGGCTACTCACCCTCTGATCTAGAAGTCTAAAAAAGGATCAAAGATCCTTCCCTTTCCACCTCCCCCTTCTCCATCTCATTCCCACTCTCTAGAATCTTCAACTACAAGTGACTCCTCTCCCTCCATCGGCATGTTCTGTGGTGGCCCAAAACTTGTCGACTAGTTCTGTGGCAGCCTAGGACTCGCCGATGTGTTTTGTGGCTTGCCCTGTGCAACGACAAGTCTTTCTTCACCGACGTATTCCAACCCTTCACCTCCTGCGTTATTCCCTATAATTTCCCCCTCTTCAACTTCTGGTGCTTGAAGAGCCACCACAGACACAAGCGGGTTGCAAACCATAATTTCTCCCTCTTCCTCCTTCGGCAACAGCATCGGCTCTGACGCACCACAAGATGACTTGCCAAGGACCCGTGACAGTTTCTATGTGAGTGGTGGCGCCATCATGCTAGACTCCCCCAAGCCTCCCGATATGCCGAAACTCCCGTTTCGGGCCTGTGCCATCCATACCCGTCTCGGGCCTTTCACCAAGCCAGACCCTCCAACGAGCCCATGCCCCTATGAAACCCTCCAACGAGCCCGTCCCCCTGGCCCAAGCCCATCCCCACCCCTTTACTACCTCAACGCACCGTTTCGACCCCATTCCTTTATCCTCCTCAACGCACTGTATCGACCCCACCCCTTTATCCTCCTCTACACACCGTATCAGACCAAATATATTACTATGCAATTGCCCCAATTTGAGCTTGCATCTTTGACAGAGCCCGAAGTAGACTTTCCTTTTTAAGGCCAACAACTCCCTTGCCACCACCCCCACTACACTGCGCCCTTGCAAAGACGGCGGCATCACCTTGCAGGCTAGAGCTAGCAACAGGTCTCGAGCACAGTCTGTCCTTGGTTTCTGTAGAGCCTCCATATACGACCCGGTCGAAGGTTGAGTTGCCGTCGTCGCTGCCATCGTCGTTGGTGGTTCTAGACCCAGCAAAATGGCCTTCTCTGCCAGCCTCCCTCAAAACCTCCACTAGTTTTCTCCACCCCATCCCATCTCCGTCTTCAGGAATGAGAATACAATTTCGCTGACCCCCCTTAGAGAAGCTTTTTACACTCACCATTATGCTTTGTGCCATGCCTTGCTTAAGTTTTGCTGTCCATACCTTCCTAATTGACTCATTTGAATCCTTCTTCAGATGTGCGATTCAGTGAGGTTTATAGCTGGGGTCATCTTTAATATTGGGTTGATCAAATAACCTTTAGGTCAAGTTGCGTCTTCATCCTTCCATTATTATGTGGTGGTGGGTGAGTTCACAATTCTTTGTGATGGTGTATTGTCTTTTTGTTTGAAATCAAATGCCTTATTAGCTATTGCTGTAGGTTTGGAATTTTTCAAAAGTTACTTGTTCAAGTACCTATCGATGATGAAGCACCATAGGTGCATCAATAAGAGTCAGTTGAGGAGTGGAACTACAAGTTGTGGGTTGGGCAATTTTGATAGGTTTGAGATTTTGGAAATTTGGTGTAGAGTGAGGATGAATGCAGTTTTGGTTTTACAATTTCAGGCCTGTTTTGAGCTTGGATGGAAGAATTGTATACATTATATTTGCATGTGGTTTGGCTGTGTTTGATTATGAGAAATCTGCTTTAGCTAGCTTATTTGGGGGGTTGAACCACTGATTTAGTGCATAAGCATTTTATATAGGTTAGGCTATCAGGGCTGGAATGTTTAATCTATTTAGTCTGTTTGGATCTGCACGAGCGGAATGGGACTTTTTTTTTTTTTATCGTAGTTCATGGAATTTCTTGACTGGTAGCGTTGGGAGGATTTGAAATTTGGAGTTTCTAAAATTAGAGATTTCTCAGTAACATGGTAGGGTTTTGACTTCTTTGATATGGATAAATGTAAATAAATATAGTGAATGGATCTGATTTAGTATTTGTAAGAGAAGCCCCACCTTCTGCAGTTGTTGAATAGTCTTGCTGTCAATTATTTTTGTATTTGTTTTGGCTCAAAAATTTGTTTTCCTGATATGCCCCACCTTTTCTTAAGATCAAAAATATAATTGCAGATCATTGCGACCAAATGTAGTGATACTCTGATGAGATGTGAATGTGATTATTTGTAAGGAACTATTTGTATTTACATGAAGACTTACAGAACCATTTGAGCCAGACATGGAGTGTTGATAAATATCCAGTTCTCCGACCTCTTGGTTTCCTCGACTTTGATTGTGATCGCACCTGCTGGCAAAATTATCCTGTATTATCTGAATTCAAGCATGTGTCTAGAAAAACTCATATATGCCCAATATACCTGTATTATCTGAATTCAAGCACGATCTGCAATCCACTGAAGCTTTGCAGAGAAGCCTTGGTGAGTCTTCTAGTATATACATCCCAGTCATATTGGTATATGTCATAAACCCAAGGAAACTTCACAAGAAACACAATGCAATGCCTTTGAGGTTTGATTACAGTTTGATTTGTGTTCATATTCTTTGCGAATGACTGGCATAGATTGCTTTCTCCCGTTACAAGTATTAAGACCCGAGGCTTGTGTTTGTCACCGGCTTTGCCATAGTTGGAGAAACTGGTTGAAAAGAAAACCCCAGCTGGGGATTCTAGAAAGATAAACATTTGCCATTGCCATTTCAGACAGGCATTACTTTGAACTTGTTTGTAGTTGACAATATTAGGAATGGAAGAGGAAAAGGATGGAGAGCATATGCTCAATGCTCAATGCTCATGGGTAGAGAAGAATTTGCTTACCGTTGATCCAGGCATAATCATTTCGGAACTGTGTTTTCTCATCACTCTTGACTCTCGAAAGTCCCAGATATTCCATGGCTCCATGTCCAAGAGAAGAGCATCCTGGGCCTGCACATATTAATCTTTCTCGTACTATTTTAAGCCAGAAAATGGCAGCAATGATGGTGGCAATCGTGCCATCCACGGGGGGTTCTCTTTCTCTCATTGCAAGTGGATATAACTTGTTAATGAAGAAAGGAAACACCAAAGTCTGTTAGTAACAACGCATTGAAAATTATATGGGCATGCCTTTTTTTGGATTTAAGAAATGTTGGGACTACACATCGGTACCAATGCTGGAGAAAGCAAACACAAGAAAAGTCCGAACAATTAATTATAGAAATGATCGAGGAATTTGGAAGACACGGATGCTTATAGATCATTATAATACGAAAATGATTGCCAAGTGTTGACAAATCATGCTTGGAGGAACCAAGTCTATAAAACCAATAGATCAAGGCTTGATTTGTTATAGTTTTCTATACACAGATCGTAACCTATTATTATTATTTTTTCTAATTATCTAGTCATGTCAGTTTGTAAGTTTATTTTATAAAATTGTATAAATAAAACATTTCTACTTTGTGTTTATGGCTTCCACTCTAAAGACAATAAAATAAGTCAAGAGTCGTTAACTAAAAAATTTGTAAATGATTGTGTAATAAATAAAGAGAAATGATATATACATTTTTAGAGTGTGTAAGCATCACACTTTTTTTGAGAAAAGTGAAATATATTATTAAAAAATGATTTCTCTAATAGTAGTTTTTATTTTATTTTTCAAATGTAGTGCATGGGCCTACACACTCTAAGACCATATCTTAAAGGAGGTAGGAGTGCATGCAATCGAGAAACTTGCCTAAAAGCATCCAACCATAAAAGAATGCGTAATAACTCACTAATTGAGCGTCCTGTTCGGATATGTTTGGATAGTGAGATGAGAATTTTTAATTTTAGATAAAAGTTTAAAATATTATTTTTAATATTATTATTGTTTTGAAATTTGAAAAAGTTGAATTGAGATTTGAAAAAGTTAAATTTTTTATTGTATTTTATGTGAGAATTTTAAAAATATATAATTATGAAATGAGATGAGAATTTTGTATTAAACCTATAAGTGTAGATACTCAAACAATACTTGGATGATTTGAAAGAATGCGTAATAACTTACCAATCGATTGAGGCTTGATTTGAGATAGTTTTCTATACACAAATCTTAACCTCTTTTGTTTTTGTTTTTTTTTTAAAATTATCTTGTCACAGTTTGTAAGTTTATTTTTATAAGACTTATGTATAAATCAATCAATTCTATTTGGTATTTATGGCTTCCACTCCAAAGACAATAAAATAAGTCAGAGTCATTAACTGAAAAATTCCTAAATGGTTGTGTAATATATAAAGAGAAGTGATATTTATAGTTTTAGGTTGTGCAAGCGTTGCGCACTCTCTTTGAGAAAAGTGGTTAAATCTGGGATTTATATGAAAACATTATTTTTTTTAATAATGGATCTTTTTTTTTTTTTTTTTTAAAAATGAGTGCGTGAGACTTGTACATTTTATTTAAAAAGGTAGGAGTGCATTCAGTAGGTAAACTTGCCCAGAAGCATCAACCCATAAAAGAATGCGTAATGTAACTCACTAACTGAGCGCTCTGAAGTGTCGATATCAAACAAATAACTTGGATGAGTTGAAAAAAGAAAAAAAAAAAAACACGATTTCTTGGTTTGGAAAAGAACAGGGAATTGCAAATGTAGGGGAAACAAATAAAATAGTGGAAAAAAAAAATTAAATATTGGCAATTGGATAATGGCACCATTACACTTCCTTTATTATTGTTTTACTACCTAGTTATTTATTTATTTATTTTTACTATTTGAATCTGGATTAAAAATTTTAGAAGAAAATAAGTTCAATCAACCAACGTAATGATTTGATTTAATTAAAATTAAATTAAATTTTATAAAAATTGACTCAAAGAGCACTTAGACTACGTTTAGATGTTGAAGTGATCTTAGATGATCTATGAAAATAGTGAAAAGATAATAAATAGTTTGTGAATAGAAGTAAACTATTTGTTAATAGTAAGTGAAGTAATCGGCTTACCAAACAAAGCCTTAAAGTCTCATTCGACTCATTTAGTACCATGATCCCTAAATCATGTTTCTTGGGTTATTGAGAGTAACATTTTGTCCGACAACCTTATGTAATTTTCATATAAGGCCTATAAATACTCATATACTCTCATTCATACGTATACATATGCAAAACAATACAAGAGTACCCGAAACACTTCAAGTTCTTACACTAAGCGCCTCTTGACTAATCAAAACAAGATAAATTCTCTTATACACTTAAGGAGACCGACTTCACTTATTAACCCAAACATGTTGAAACCCTAATTTTTTAAATCATACTAAAATCAATAAATCACATACTTTATCACATATGGAGAAATCAAAACTATCCTCAAAGAAAAATCAAGCTTCTGTGATTATCTCCATCACTATACCTTTCGGTTCAAGCAAGGCTAGCTAGACATACAAAAATTTCAAACATATATATTCTCTTGCAAAGATCTCAAGAACACAAGACATATACTTCTTAAAACTTTGTTGGCCTAAACTATTTATCATCCTCAAAACAAATAAAATATATGGTATTATTTTATATGTAATTAGGGTTCAATTAGTGCTAAGATATAATTTAAAAAAAATGAAATTTAGCTCTTTTTGTCAACTTTCAAATTTTAGGATAAATAGTGATTAATTTAACATATTTTATTCTTCAGATAATTAAGCTCCCCATTTGTGGCCCTGATCTTCAATCCACAGGTGAGAATTGAAAGCCCAATACGTGGTGGTGGTGTTGAAAATTAAAAATAATTTTCTATTTTATTTAACTTAAGAGAGTTGCTATTGTTCATGTACAAGATTGGATGTTTCAGGTTGCTGTCTGAAGTTGTAGGATATATTAACATTCCCTGACTTGCATCACTGAATCTTGCACCAGGAAATATTCTTAATTAGGTTGTGTAAGGCATTTATTCCCTAAATTTCAAAACTTAACAAGCTTTAGGATTGAATTCCAGCAAACATTTTCTATCTAGCATTGAATTTCCTGCTCTTGATATATAAATAATGAAAAATGTTACAGTCACAAAAGTAAATCCACACTGACATAGCTTCATAAGATATATTAGATACATTTTATAGTCTCACGTATCATATTAAGTTACGTCAATTTATGAATTTATTTTTATAAAATTTTTTTGTAACTAAAACATTTATTTTAATTAAGAGTTGATAAATAGAGTCGACTTAATATGATCAAGATTTAAGAATTCTTGCGTTATAGAAATCCAAACTCTCCAACATTATTCTTCGGTGATAAAGATCATTAGTTGTATTTCAACATGAAATGACTCCATTCATTGGGCCTACGAATCGTAGACAACCGACAACTTCACAAGTTTTGGATCCTCAAGAAACTTGCTTTTGATTTTCCTTTTCATTTTCCCCCTTGGCAATCACCCCTGCAGCAGGTAAAACAGAGTCTTTTCAGCATGTACGTATCTACTTTTTTGCCCTTTTCAAAGGTCCCTTACCCAAAGAGAGGCAACTTTTCCCTTTTCTATTTTTCCCCGACCCCCACATATTCTAAAAGTGAGGGTCCAGAAACCCATGCATGCATGGCTAATTCATAGCCATCACACAAACTTCCATAACCAGTTGGACACGACAATAATAAAGCCTTTGCCATCTTTTGACGTACATTGATTATGTGATTATTTCATTTTTATTGCTGGAATTTCCTGACCCAATCTCAGTATGTGAGCATGCATGTTTTCATGCAACTATGTCATCTGCCATCCTCTCCTGTTAGAAAAATTTTATTATCAAGTTCGTGTGTAAAGCAGCCTATTAAAATGCTTATATAGCATAATTTTTAAAAATATATACAAAATATTTTAGTCATAAAGAAATTTTATAAAAGTAAATTTATAAATTGACATCATGATTTGATGTCATATGTTAGATTATAATTTTTTTTAATTATAAAATAGATCTAACGTATGAAATGAAACTATGTCAGTTTATGACTTCATTTTTATGGGATCTCTTTGAATTAATTTGTAGCACTTCTAATATCAAAATGATTGTAATAGTCTAATGGGCACGCCCAATGTGTGCAGGTACATACTATGGAAACTGAAAAAGAGAGAAAAAGAAAGGAGAAGAGAGAAACGACAACCGTTCATAAGCTTTGCCTTTTACCATTAGGAAAAGATAGAGGTGAAAATGTTTTAGTGGCATGAAATCAAAGTTCATTTCGTTATCACAAAGTCCCCCCAGACCAGTGAAAAGTAGTATTTATTAGCTGGATCTGAAAAGCTTTCAAAGGGTACGTAATAGCATAAATGGGACACTTTTTACAGGAGACATGGATGAGAAGGATGCCAGCTTTGTGCATGAAAGGTCGACCTTACGTACGTGGGGGTATAAAGTCGTTTTATGGAACCCAGTATCAGACCCACCATTAGTGACCATTCGAAGTTCTACTGCATTAATTAGCTAGTGACCTTCATGTCTTTGGTAAGAAATGTTATGGCTGAATTCTTAGCTAAACAAGGAGCCGAGGGTGTTAATATAGACTGGATTGAAGACATAGATCCTTTGTCTAGTAAGTTGAATGAGAATTCCTTATTTGCGATTTTCGTAGTACTGAGGTATTTTGTTATGTTGTTCATGTTTTTTCTTTGTTATTATTCTTATTGGTGTGAGCTAACTTTTACCTGCATGATTGTCTCCTCTTTTTTAGTTTTTTAAGATTTGCTTTGTTGTAGATTGATTTGTGATCACCCTTGGATATTTGTCTCTTGTCGCGTTATTTTAGATTTTTTGGATGTCTAGATTTTGGTCTTTTATGATTTATCTATAACCCCAGTCCCAGGTATCTGTCTGTAATTAGTTTTTCTCCATCATAAGTGAGGGCTAGCTGTCAATAAATTTAGAGTACCGTTCTCTTTAAAAAAACAAAAATCGATTCCCGCCCGCCCACCTAATGGATTGGGTTCCTTATACCCATTATAATGGGTATGATCCTTATACCCATTATATAAAATTTTTATATAGATCATCAAACAATATTTCTTTTTGTTTCCTACCCTAATGTAACGTCCCTACCAAAAGGAGCCTCTCTCTCTCTCTCTCTCTCTCTCTCTCTATCGTTTTTCTTAATTTCTTCGTAGGTCTTATTTCTTTCTGGTTGGCAAAAGATAAAGCCATATGCATGTTTGTTAGAGCTTAATAATCTAACATATCACATCAAGATAGTACTACCTATGAATTAATTTACTTCTGTAAATTTTTTTTTGTAATTAAAACATTTGTTTTGAGTAAATATACAAGTCTCTTAATGGAATGCGATTTTGCACTAATATTAATTGGCAGTTGATCATGATATATCATTTGATTAATTATTGACATCCTGACGTTATTTTTTTTCTCAAATCTCAGCTACTCAGTATAATTAAGGTTGCGTACGTTTGGATAGTGAGGTAATTTTAAATATTTTATAAATAACAGTAAAAAAATAATAAAATCGTAATGATAGAATATTAAATAATAAAAATAATAATAATTAATAGATAAAAATAATAATAAAATTATAAATATATAGTAATAGATATTTACCCAAACTAGCCCTAAGTTTATGATCTGTTCTTGTCTAGTACTAGCCCACTAGAAGTTGTACTCACTAGAGGGGGGACTATAAACTTTTACATCAAAGCAATTAACTAGCCCACATGAGTACTTTCTTGGCATTTTGCAGTGAAATATTTTAGTGAAAGGCCTCCTATTATTGAGAGCTTATTTTTTGTTTATTTATTTTTTTATTTTTGGTAAGAAAGGGATCATAATTGGAGGTAGTTTTCTATCTCCACGTAATCAATAGTAGTAGTATCTTATTGGCTGAAAATTTGATAGGATGGCTGCTTAAATCGAGTTTGAGGTATATATATATATATATATAGCTTAGATCGACCAACTTCACAAAGGAGTTGGAATTTATGATTTAAGACCATTAATGAGGTCACCACCCTTGACGGGGAGAGCTTAGACATTTGATTCAGTTGAAATAATGTTCGTTTTTCATGAATCATTTAACGTTGGATCCGTCTAAATCCAAGAAGGCTAGCTTTTTATTAAAGTCATGTTGTAGGTCAAACCATTTTCTGTATGGTACATTTAGAATTGATCAACGTCCACAAATTTCACATTCATATACATGATCCTCAATAGATAATGCATGTGTGTTATATATTAAGATACCTCATAATAGCATTTCTAGTCGCTAGATGAGTATCATAAATTAAAGGTGTAATAATGGATTAATCACTGATGATCTGTTACAGCTAAGGTAGTAGCTAGTGCTAGCTAGCTAGCTCTAATATTAATTCTGTCAATTAAACTACGTACAATTAATTAGGGCATTCATTTTCTGAAATTATAAGATCAGGTACGTACGTACGTACGTAGTTGCATGCATGTGCATGCATTAATTTTGACGTCCCCCAAGCTACCCAAAGTTCTCATGCATCGACCGTATAATTCCTAGATCCCTTATATATGTACTTGTCGTGTTTTATTTGCTGTAATTTTGATGATATATAACGTTCGAATTAATTAAAGTCATTTATTATTTATTTAGCTAGCTACATTATAACTACATAAAAAAGAATATGATCACTTGTACGTACATATAATATATGGAATAATGGCCGGCCCACAAATTAAGATAATTTCTTTATATGTAAGCTCTAGAATTTCCTAGAATGGTAGAGAAATAGTACTAGACACAGTTTGATTATAACATATACTTTTGTTGGTGCGAATCTCCATTAATCAACATTTTGACAATTTTTCATTTTATTTATTTATTTTTAAGTAAAATAATTTATATATAAAAAATTCTAGATCTCAAACAATCTCGACGTCCTTCAATCAAAATCGGAATTAAGAAGATAAGCTCCCCATATTTTTGGCATTATCGATCGAGGCCCTCTGTGGGGACCAGATGATCATCAATGTCACGATGAATTATCAACTTCATATCAATAATTAACCATATCTTTTTTTTCTGAAATCAAGCATAATTAGGTAGATGGCTGATCATAATCTCATTCATGTCATGTGTTTAGTCAATGTCAATCTATCACGTCGCTTGGGTCGTGGGTGGCGTGTCCATTCCCTCAATATATACGTACGTACCGCGTGTATATGAGTGGTGCTGCGTCCACCGCTGGAGCGGTGGCCACTATTAAGCATAATTTATCTTTTGTTTTTGGTTATTTTTATCTATGTACTTTTTAATATTTTTTTAAAAAATAAAAAAGTTATAATATTATTAAAAAATACTTTTTTAATTATTAAGTAAAAAAAATAAAAAAAAATAAAAAATACAACAGTAGATAGAGTGTGCAGTAGAATGAAGCAGTGGGAGTAGCATTTTTTGTGTATATATATATATTTATGAGATAAAGTTATAAACCTCTCATTTTCACGATTGCTCGCCATTTCATCAACACCAATAATTCCTTGTATCAATTTCGTGCCTTGTCTTTTTCTTTTATTGTCAGATAACATAAATACGACGTAGAATATATACATCATGCATATATGTAGAATATTATTGGATTGATAAAAAAAAACAGTGGTTTTTATAAAGTGCAAAAATGTTAGTCATTTTGAGTAATTATTAATTTGTATATATTTCATATTAATATACAAATCTAGTACAATTCATTTGAAAAATAAATAAATTCCAACGTAAAAAGGTATAAATTAAAAAAAGTATCATTTTTTTATAGGATTTACTTTTTTATAAAAGACATGTGCGATTTAAAAAAAAAAAATTATTTTGGTTTTATGCATGACTGATAATAATATAATATTTTATTTTGTTTTCTATAAATCTATTTGGAAATAAGATTTTATTTTGGTTTTAAGACGATAGTACTGCATTCAAGGCATACCAATTTTCTTTATTTTTTATATGTACTTTGTTTGCTATATATTTATATATATATTTATATATGTTCTATATGTTTCTTGAGGCCTCACACGCCTCTGATCATTTTCATGTAATTTCTTTATAACTAATATTATTTAATTTGCTCATAAAAATTAATAACGATATAAAAAGTTGCTGATCTTCAGTCTCATGATTTTATTCTTTTTAAAGTTATTACTAGTGTAATTATAATTTTTTTATTTTTTTCAAAAAAATATTTTTTAAACACCTTTAAATATTTTTTTAATCATTAAAAAAAATTAAAAGGTAACACGATAACTTTTACGGGCAAAATCATGAGGCCAGCCAAACAAAAACGAATACCAGAGTAACACAGATCACATTGCATGATTACACAAATCATGAACGAAATCTTTGTCCTTGTTTTGCATTTATAAGCCATTATATATCCATACATCCCTCAAAGTCATGACTGCAATATTAAGTTTATTTATTTAATCATTCCGGACCAGAACTCGGATTGGATTAGACTAGGTCAGATTTTGGATCAGAGCCCGAGTTTCAAACTTGGGCCGAAACCTGGACCGAATTAGCTCGGGTCAGGCTGAGTTGAAACCCAGATGAATTCAGGTCGTAAATGGTACCCAGTTTATTTATTTATTTATTTATTTATTTTTTCAATATTCACTACAACAAAAAAGGCATTTTTCGATCAATTTATCGCGATGAAAAGACTATTCGCAATCAAAATTGGTTGCGAATAGTCTTTTGGTCGCGATAAATTGATCAGAAAATGCCATTTTTATTGTAGTGATTCCTTGTCATAGCATTGAAACTCTCCAATTCCAGGAAACTACCAAGTTCTTTTGCTCTCTGGATAAGATGGATATCTGAGCTCCCCACAAGGACCCATTCTCACTTGAATTTCCTGCAAAAAAAGAAAAAAAAAAATGATGATTTTGAGTTCCTAAAGCTGAAAGAAATTATCTCATTTCTTGATACTGTTTGAAAATGATATGATTACAAAGTGAGATCCTACAGCTTGCTGCTGTCAAATAAAGGACTAAGCGAATTATAGGTGGATGAATTCAACGTAAAGATCATTATTCGCATTAACTCTACGTAAAGTTCATATGAATGTGATTGCAACCTAGAATTCAACTTGTACCCTCAACAAAAGAGGCATAATTCCTCATCCATGGGCATCAGAATAATGGAATTAGAGAATAATGATGAGTATCGATCCAAATAAAGGAACGTATCACTTCAAAATACGTCAATTTGTAAATTTATTTTTATAGAATTTATTTATGGTTAAATTATTTCTAAAAGTATATAAAATAATAATAAGAGAATATTAGTAACATAATTATTATGTTACTATTATTTTCATTAATTTACTTCCAAGAATATCAAAAGTGAGGTGTTATTCCATTTTTTTATTTTTTATTTCCTGTGGGGGAATACATTGGCCAAAAAAAGGGTAACAAGAATTATAGATTAAAAAGGGCATGGGAAGCGTTAAAGATTAAAATAGAGAAGGCGCACGTTGAGTCATGATCGTGACACAGCTAAGGT
Organism: Pterocarya stenoptera; assembly: GCA_003123785.1. Taxonomy (NCBI): domain Eukaryota; kingdom Viridiplantae; phylum Streptophyta; class Magnoliopsida; order Fagales; family Juglandaceae; genus Pterocarya; species Pterocarya stenoptera. The sequence goes on along the minus strand of QEOT01008375.1, from coordinate 29,917 downwards.
GGAGCACGGTGCGTGAGAGCATTGGGTTGCGTACGGCACTCTCGCTACTGCAGTCTTCGTAAACCAACCGTATTCACCTTTCACCAATCCACCTGACAAGCACTCTCTCTCTCTCTCTCTCGTTTCCTTCAAATAACGAAGCGGTGGAAGATGCAGACACAGATCACCTAGTTAGTCCTTTTGTGGTCTGTAGTTGTACACACGTGCAATTCCCTGTGTTTGGCATCTTCCAAGGTCGTGTAGCTCGAAATCTTGGCCATTTGTTGTCCCTGTATTCTCTGGTTTACTTCGCTGTAAACGAGGAATCCATGGGATCAGAGTGATCGGTGCCATTTACTACTCTTTTGTGTGGGAATGAACCATTTTTTATAAATTTTGATCTCCATTTAAAGCTATTCAATACGGGTATTTCTTCGAATGGCGTGCTTTCATATCTTTGTTTTTCTTTGTCACCATTGCTACTGTTCATGTGATTATAATTGAGTTTTGGTCTTGTGGATTTGACAGAAGTCAAGGATGAGTACTGAAGTCAGGACGAGGCTTCGGTCCATGAAAGCAGCTCCCATGAAGCATGAAAATGTAATCAGACAAGCATCCTTAATTATTCGTAGTCTGAACTGTGTATTCTGGTACCTTTGGTATTTAATTCTATACTGTTTTAGATGTATGTTGAAAAACGTTTTCTACTGTAGAAAGTTGTAAGCCATGAAGTGTAATCATTCATATATGGGGCAACAGTTTTCACCTGAAAATATGGCTTCAGTTTCAATGAAGACGCTCCTGAAACTCAAAGCTCCCAGAAATCTCGCAAAAGTAGAAATCTTTGATGGGAATCCAAGGAGTTTGTTGTTTGAAGTAATTCTAGTTCTGCTTTTTCAAAATTTTATTACTGGGATCTTGAAGCCCTGAAACTTGGTTATTCAGGATCTCTGTATACCTCCTCCCTTCCCTTCAAAATAACTAATTATATATTGCAATTCTTCTGTCCATTGCATGATTATCTTGTTTCAGCTGATTTTTTCAACTTCTTTTTTTTTTTAAAGGAGAAGCAGGATATGCAGGGGAGCAAGATAAATGATGCTGCAAAAGCAACGAGGAATCCAGGGGCCTCCAGAAAGGAGAGAAAAATTGCATTGCAGCAAGATGTATGAATAAAATTCTTGCGGACCCCTTTTTTTCTGTGGATTCCAATTTTATCATGTATTGTGGATTGAGAATAATTCAGTTTGAAGTTTTGATTTTCAGGTTGATAAGCTCAAGAAAAAGCTTAGAAATGAAGAGAACATTCACAGAGCTTTGGAAAGGGCTTTCAGCAGGCCTTTGGGAGCTCTACCTCGTCTTCCCCCTTGTCTCCCTGCTTATGTTAGTAATTCAGAACCTCTTTGGATTCCTTAGTTCAATTCAAGTAAATTAGGTCTCTAAAACTTAGAAAGCTTGTAATGGCCACGTTGTAGTTCGAGAAAGGATTGCAAAAGATGAACGAATTGAATTGATACATTTGAAGGCAGAGGACAAAGAAAAGCAAACCAATTTCTACATGATATTCAATGGTTCTGTTTTTTAAGCATTTTCATATTTCCCAAGAGGAAACTCTATTCTTTTAATGTCGGCTTTGTATTGTTGTAGACATTGGAGCTTCTTGCAGAGGTGGCTGTTTTGGAAGAAGAAGTGGTTCGGCTTGAACAAGAAGTTCTGCATTTTAGACAGGATCTGTATCAGGAAGCTGTCTGCGTATCATCCTCTATAAGGAGTGGAGAGAATTCAATTGATTCATGTGCCCAATCCCCGATTCAGAATTCCAAACCAGAGCGACACAAATTTTCAGCTCCAAGTGGGGATGATTCCCCGGTGTGCACAAGGAGGCATAGACCCGCTCTTTCTGGTAAGCTTTCAGCTCAATTTGATCTAAAGGCTTATCATTATGACGTTTGAGGACATGCATCTTGTCTGGAAAAAGGCTTTGAAAGTTTGTCCTCTTCTTTCATTTTCAGAAGATGGTAGGGGAAAAGACTACAAATGGTGTACAAACCCGACAAAGAACCAAAAGGGGTCCCCAATCCATAAATCCCAAACAATAAAAACTCCAGTTAAAAGACCTCTAATAAGCCAGAGATCAGCAGAGAAGCGTTTGGATCCTCAAAATTTACAGGTACCTACTGATATCACTAATTTTCACCTTCTTTTTTCTTTTCCCTTTTGATGAGATGGGGTGGATAATGTATACTCGTTCCTATTCAGTGAAATCAATGTTAGTGTTCAAATTTCCAGGTGGAATGCGGATTGAAAGATCAAGCAAGTCTAGAATCAAGAACCCCAGATGAAAAGCCGTCAAGAGATGATGGCCCAAACAGAATTTCTGAAAATATTCTCAAGTGTTTATTGAGCATTCTCTTGAGAATGGGTTGGAAGAAGAATCATAATAGTGCAGAAAATTTTCCATACTTATTGACCTTAGGAACTCGAGAAAGCAGTGAAGAAACAATTTATAGGGACCCTTATGGTATCTGTTCAGAATATGGAAAGAGAGATATTGGTCCATATCATAAATTATGTCACATTGAAGCTAGCTCAATCAATCCAAATCGATCAGCAAGTTCTTTGTTTCTACTTCGAAGATTAAAGTAAGTCCTCTGTTTTGTTTTCTGCTTCCTAGACTAAAGCAAGTTCTTAGAAGACAACAGTCTATAACAGTTTCTCGCTTGATTCACGATATCTATAAAATATACAAGAAGTTAACGCAAATTCGTTTTCTGTATTCTCAGGCTCCTCCTGGGTAAACTTGCCTCCGTCAACTTAGAGAGCCTCACCCATCAGGAGAAGCTAGCGTTCTGGATAAATATTTACAATTCCTGCATGATGAATGTATGTATATCAAAGTCCAAATGGAGTTTAGATACCTGATTTTGTTTTCTTTTGGCTTAAATTGTGACAATTTGTGTTCTGTACTTGCATTTTATATACCATTATCAAAGAGCAAAGAAGAATCATTCACTATTTCATATTGCTTCAGGCATTCTTAGAACATGGCATACCGGAGAGTGCTGAGGGGGTTGCTGCTTTAATGCAGAAGGTACGTACTATACAGGAACTCCTCTTGCTAGGATAAGGACATATTATATATTTTCACTGAGGTGAACAATAATGCTTGAAGCCTTCTGCAAACCAACTCATAGCATTTAATCCTATGTGTAAAGACAAATATTTATGCACTTCCATTACTTTCTACTCAGGCAACAATAAATGTTGGGGGACACTTGCTAAATGCAGTAACAATAGAGCATTTTATCCTGAGATTGCCTTTCCACTCGAAATATGTAAGCAGTAGTGCCTACCTCATGTCTGTATCTAGATTTCTCTTGCTTGAAGATAAAAATCATTTCGTCAAATTTCTTACTTTTTAGGTGCCCCAGACATTTTTAGAGGGTACAAAAAACGCTGGGAAGACATGGAGAAGCATAGTTGGATTGGAGTTTTCTGAGCCATTGGTGACATTTGCACTATCCTGTGGAAGCTGGTCCTCCCCTGCTGTAAGTTCACAGAGAGTAGTTAGCTTTGCTTAAAATACCAACCTCTAGTCCCACATCCATAACAGGCCATTTAAGTGAAGCTCTTCAGTGGTCCCGAGTTCAATGAAACATGGTACTTCAAAAAGATTCCCAAATATATATGCTTATATTTAGTGGCACTGCCATACTTCAAAGATGACAATTAAAAGGGTGGTGAATAGCATTCTTCTTTTCTTCATAGATTAATGTGCCCTGAGGAGATAGTAGTTGTTTTCTCTGTGTTTTAGGCGATTCTTTTGTCTTCCTTCCCTGTGAATTATATGTTGAAACTAGCCTGCAGAATAATCACTATTCTGTCCGGCGACAGATAGTGACAATGAGTTTTATGATTGATCATGTCTGAGTTCACACAGTTACTAGTGTCTTAGGGATACCCTGCAGTGATCCCATGGCTGATTTATTCACTCTAACTTCCTCCCATATGAAAGGTGAGAGTGTACACAGCATCTCAGGTGGAGAACGAACTGGAAGTGGCTAAAAGAGAGTACTTACAGGCTGCAGTTGGAATTTCAACAACGAAATTTGCAATCCCAAAGCTGTTAGATTGGTATTTACTTGACTTTGCAAAGGACTTGGACTCATTCCTTGATTGGATCAGCCTTCAATTACCATGTGAACTTGCAAAAGAAGCAATTAAGTGCCTTAATGAGAGGGGCAAAAAGGAACCACCTCATTCACAGTTTGTCCAAGTTATGCCCTATGATTTCAGTTTTAGGTATCTTTTATACTCAGAATAATGTCTCCTTTTGTTACTTGGGATCTGAGTGTCTTTGGGTTACAATTTTGTTGTATACATATAGCTGTATGATGCATGAGAAAGCTGGTTGTATGTGGTCTCCCTGCTTGTAAGTATATTTGTGACTGTTTGTGTTAAGGCCGGCTATACGGTGCAAGTTCCACACAATGATGAAAACTGCGACAAACTGATAAAATCCCCATTTGTCCTAAAAATTGAAGTTAAAAGAGAAGCGGTGAATTTAATTATTCAAGCAATATTTTAACACTCCCTCGTATATCGTGTGAGACTCACGGCCCCTTTAATAAATGGGTTTGGTCAAGAACTCTAAGAAATCTCTATCCCCAAGGCAAAGGTTAATTTAATTATTTAAAACTATATAGTTAACATAAACACAAAAATAAAAAAAAAAAGTATAAAAACTGGGAGAAGCAAAAAAAAAAACATACATCGATCTTAGAATCGATGCGCACATGCCATTGCGTAATGGGTAGCGTCCAATAATATTACTGGAAGCATTCCTCTAATCAAAGTTTCACAGTATTTGTTAGATTTTCATAGTGAGAAAACCCACCTATTCTTGTCTCTTCTCTTTCTATTAACCTGTATTTTCTGGACTGATGTATCTGTTTTATTTGCCTTAATGAATGGTCTTTTCTGAGAAAAAAAATAAAATAAAATAAAATAAAATAAAACCTGTCAGTAGAAAGTCAAGAAAAAGGTTCATATATAAAATGTTTTTTGGTTGTAGTGGGTTCAAATTTGATCGGCCTAGTCAGGTACTATTGATCTTGTGTTCCCTTAGGTGGTATTTGATTCTGATTACTTTCAACCTAATTAAAAGATGGATAACTATATTAAGAGTACTGCTACATCTCCTTAGAGATGTAGTCTGAGAACTCACCGAATTGGTCAATTTTTTTTAATGTATTTTTTTAATTATTATAAACACTTTTAAAAAAAATAAAAAATTCACAACATCATTTAAAAACACTTTCTTAATCACTAAGTAAAAAAAAAAAAAAATTCCATTTGAGACACATCTTTGAAATCCAAATTCGGGTCCCAAAACATTTCTCCTATATTAACAATACAAACGAAGCTAAGAGCATAACTGTGCATGAACGGTTACAGACCATTAATTACTCCCTCCCTATGCATGCATGTCGATGGAATTTTCATGCACATTCCTGCGTCCATGTGAATTTATCAGCCCCAGGCCCCCAACATTCAAAGCATGCCGTTGATGCCAAAATGCCTTAGCTATGGTGCATTTTCTGACTTCTGACCTGTGGTCCAAAGATAATGAGCCCTTTTATCCTTGGGCAAAAGCTTTACACTCAATGTCCGGTAGAGTTTGATGCTTTTTTATTAATTTTTTTTTAATCATTATTAATTTTTTAAATGTTAAAGGTACAAACTAGGGAGGGTGAAATAGTGCAATATGAGTGTGTAAATTCTTTAGTATCACTTATATTAAAGGAAATTATATTTGCAGTCGTGAATTGTGCTAGTGTCTTGCAATTTCTTTAAAAAAAGTGAGTAAATACGAGACTTACATGAAAAATAATGAAACTTACTCTTTTTCAAAACGATTATGCTTGCGCACTCTACGACTATACATAACATTAGTCAAATAGCTCGCATCGATATATAGCACCACTCTTTTGTTAATCTATGATCGTTAACTTCTTCGGCTTTCTTATCCATACCTGTGACAATGAGATGCAATTCACTTTTAAAAATCAGAGGTCCATTTTTATTATTAGAATAAAAAAAAAATGATATTGCCATAGAAAGGTGAAATAACATCAATTCTTTGAGCAAAAGCTAAACTGTCCACTTACCTGGCTTACCTAGCTAGAAGGAGAAGTATTAGGAAAAAATTGTAAAAACATAGATTTCACCATACCACATCCAATTAGGAGGACATTGCACTTCTCACCATTTCCATATCCTATAAATTTAAATGAGTTTAAATTTTAAAAAAATTTTATAAAAATAAAATTATAAACTGATGTAGTTTAATATGATATATTATATTATAAAATTATTTTTAATATAAAATAAATATAACGTATCGTATAAACACACGTTCTTTTCAAATAACTTGTCAGATTTAATTAGTTATAACGTCATGGGTTGTCGTTTCGCTGTTTCTAGAATGTAAACGGTCTTTCTCAGTTACACGTACGTACGTCGTGGACTCGTGGCCATCACTCAAAACTTTTTAAAATGTTTGAATCCGACAAATCGTTTGGGAGCTATGAATTGGATTCATCCTTAAGCTATAATTACGATATCCGCCTGAAGACGATCGATAATATGACACGCAACCTAACATAATTATCGTGGCATTAATACTAAAAATTGCTCCCATAGGTATTTTGCTCCTTTATTATGGCATTTTTTAACAAATCAACAACAAATAGTTTTTAAAAATAAAAAAATATAAAGTAATATAATTACAATGTATTACTTTTAAACTATTTTTTTTTTTCGAGAAAGATATTTTCATTTCATGCAAACATTACAACAAGAGTGGACAATAGCATTTAGAGATTAGTATTTTTTAAAATACTAGAGTGAGATTCTTTCTGTTAAATTTCCCTATTTGTTTGGACCCCTTTTTTTTCGGTCTAGAACTCGAAAAATTGGGTTCATTTGGATGGGTATCAGCTCGATTTTTATTTGGGCGGATATGATGATTTCGTTTTTACCTATATCCAGATTCAAGTACGATTATATAATAAAGTTTCGAATTAATACTCGATATATACTCGCAACCAGATTTCATATTAAAAAAAAGCTACTTTATGGATAAAACGAAGTCGTTTAGATCTTCAAACCACATCGTTTTGTATTTGTAGTCCTCATCTTTAATTTTTTTTTTTAATAAATCCATGTATTCGATTACAATCCAGGTAACCAGATACTCAACTTTTAACCGAATATCAGCCAGGATTATAATCAGATTATTAATCAAAGTGAGTATTCAGACTGTATTATAAATCCAAAGGCAAATCTGGATATAACCAGGAATCCGAATTCGCATATAAATGAGTTTACACCCTTATTTGTTCGTATCTATACCATGACTCGACCTAAACAAGTTTGTAGATAACCCAAAATGTAGGGTTGACACGCGAAATCATAAACACTTGCTTATGCTGGACTTGAGTCCTAACGGAACCTTGGTCACACGAAGAGAATAATGTCATTAAGCCAGTTGACATGATTAAGAAGCATGTTTGATCTCCTAATTAATTACCATTATGGCCTTGGTCACACGAACCCAGCCACTATTTTTCATCTACCAAATTATTTAGGAATAGATTCTTTCTAACTTCCATGCAAACACACTCCATTATGGTAATTAACAACCAACCATGTTTAATTTATTTTGTTTGATCAAAATATGTACAATCATATATAAAAACTTTTATGCTTATTTTCAGATTAAAAGCATATATATATATATATTCTAGAAGATACATGCCTACATAATTTTTGGAAAATAAAATTCACGAAATTAGTCATCTACTCTTCTCCCTATGATATTCTTAATATATATAGTAAATTCTTAATATATATATATATATATATAGTAATGATCTGTACATGTTCTAAATAGGCAAGTCTAGCATAATTTCTTTACAAAAAAGTAGACCCTACTATGAAAAGTATAAAAGAACTTATTCATTTTCAGTGTGACCTACTTTTTTACAAAGCATTTGAGTGAAAATTTGTCTATTTAAAATTTAAACCTAACATTAATTATATATATGTCCAAGATGTCATCAATCATTAACAATGCCAAGGCACAACATTGTAGGTCAGAACAGTAGTCTAAGACTTGGCCGGCTGTTGTACAATGGCCATCGTGTCCTATGTTGTTATTCATCACCTTTTAATGGCCGGACCAAATGTTTATATATTATCCCTCCTCACATCACGGTCTATGTATGTTTTTTTTTATTTTTTATTAATCCATCCGATTGTGAACAACCTCACTATAATGTTTTTCTTTTTCCCTTTTAATTAAAAAAAATAGCTATTGCATATTCCTTTAGTAAACAATAATAGTTACAATATTAATAATCAGTTGTTCATGAGTTGTAATTCTTATTATTTGAACAAAATGAATGATGAAATCGTGAGTTGTAATTATTTTATTTCTCGATTATTGTTTTTAACATTATAACTATGATTCGGAAGAGAAATATTTTAATCATAAAGAGATTTCATTAAATTAAATTTACAACTGACGTGACTTGATGTGGTACGTCACATTATAAAGTTATTTTTATTATAAAATAGATCTAACATGTCACATGAAATCATGTCAAATTATGAATTTTCTTTATAGCTATAACACTTTTTTATTTGAAAACGTATACGTGCCCCTCACAGTATCCCTAAAGGAATTTCTTGATTAAGAAGCTAAACTAAGCCATATAGGACATGATTTGCGCGTTGCTTCCCTAAAACCCAATATAAGAGACGAAGGTTGTACGTACCATGTGGTCAAGTTTTGTTAATTAATTTGTCAATTACCCTGTCGGCTTCCAAGCGCATTGGGCGATCAATAGCCAATTTACAGCCTAAATATTGGACAATTTTTACATAGAGGGCCGGATGCTTACCACGAAAGTATCGAGAATCTAGAAGTAAAGAAACAGTCAATTGTTATTTCAAGCACATGGCTGTAACTATTAATTATGCATGATCATTCTTGATCTGCACTTGGCATATTTGTGGACTAGTCAAATATTGCAAACACTTCGTTACAATAACTTATTTAGATCTTTTAATCATTATCCAAATATTAAATAATTTATTTATCAATAATAATATACTTGTAATGTTACTCATTATCGACCAACCTTTTATCATCTGCTTCCTCCCATCATCCTATAATATATAGTTAAATAATTGAAAACTATTTACTATATTTCACCGACAAGTCGCCTCAATAGATGTTTAATAATAAATATGTAATAAATAGAGTTTTCCATAAAAAGATTATTTCGTAATAGAAACGTAACTCCATTATTCTCTCCCCCCAATGAGTTACGGATGACCATAACCAAGAATCTTCAAATTTTTATTTTCAATAATGGTTTATTTTCCAAGCTAATAGTAGTTATCCAATATCCACACGTTTCTCACGTCTTGCTACTCCATTAATGTCTTATATTGTCTTTTCTTGATATCTTAATGATCATGTTCTTCAAGAAAAATTAAACTACACACAAATATCAAGGAAGATGTCCCACAATCCACCTTAATTTTGTACCAGGAACCATGCGTGCATGCACAATCAATAATGCGCTTTTATATAAACATTATAGTAAAAAACAAAAACAAAACATTAAAAATATCATAGTATTTGGTTATAGTGAACATATTAATCTCGTTTATAGAGTACAACTAGTAAATTGTTTAAATGATATAATTTAATTTAAAAGATAAATTTTAAAATTTAAATCTTACAAATCAAATTTTATAATTTAAATGATGTGAACGGTATGCTTTATATACTGACTTGAGAATAGAAATAACTCTAATATTTAATAATATCTGAGTTGTCCATACACCAAACAATAGTTGAATCCAACATCAATCAATATCAAGGAGAAACATACACATGGTTTTATCAATCTTGGAGATCCAAAAGATCATTAAAAAATACAAAAAATAAGTGAAAGGAAATCATGAGTGGATTGAATGAGGTTGGAGGGAAGGGAGCTAGCTGTATTTTGTTTTTTTTAAAGAAACAAAGATCAATCTAACATCATTACATTAATGCTTTTCACGATGTATTAAAATCAAAGTTTGGTGGGCAAGAAAAGGTAATTACATTCATTTTACTTTAACGGTACATCTCCTTAATTATATTTTGCATCGCTTTCACACATTCATTCCTCCCTAATTACCCCTCTACGTCTCTCTCTTGTGGAAAATTCGGATCTTTTTGGGGACCCATGTCCGCACTGTTTATTGCTTTTTCGGTTGAATAGTTGGTCAGGAATTTCTTAAAAAAGGATTTTATCGTGCATTAGCTATTATTTATTTTTATAGTCTGCACATATAGTTTGTTCATAGAGTCACACCTATAGTTTTTTTTTTTTATAAGATGTAGCGGTATTTTTTTTAAAAGATGAGAGTATTTTTTATAGGATGTGAGATATGAAGTGATGAATAGTGATTAGAAGATTTCTTCTTAAAAATAAGAGAGAATCATGCACATAGTATTTATTAAATATTTAATATTATTTAAAGAAATTATTTAAATATAATTTAAAAATAAAACTCTTTATCGAAAATATCTCCATCTCCGTAATTAGTCGAGAATTTATCCCGGACCTAATAAAAGATTAGAAATTGTGAATGATATGATGTCAAGATATCAAAACAATTGTAGTAGTAGTAAAAGGCGGCTCCTAACGTGGTATACTTGTATCGATAGCATGAATATTGGCTCATCAAAAGGGTCAATTATCTCTGCCTGCCTTTTGTCTTCTTCATATGCTCCTTCTTCCCTCCTTCCTATCCGCCTCTATAAATATATGTTCACCTCGTGGCAATCTTTTTTGAGACTCTCCCTCCTTTCTCTACCAAAATCCCAAACAAACAGAGAAGAAAAAGAAACTGTATTGGCGGGTTTACAGCTATGGAGGTGGTGATTCCAGCTTCTACCATGGATTTCAACAATCCAACTACGCCCAAACTTTTTGGTGATTACTACTTCAGTGCTCCGAGCAGCCCATCACGCATCTCCGGGCTTTACAAAGATTGCAACGAGTATGATCGCCGTGAAAGCAGCGAAGCGAGTGCCGTCAGGGAGGAGGAGGAGGGGGATGGTTTCGCGTTTGATTTCAGTGAAGAGTTGGAGAGGAGCTCTCTCTCCGCCGATGAGCTCTTCGATGGTGGGAAAATCCGGCCTTTGAAGCTTCCAACTCGGCTGCAACTCGGCTCGAAAGTGGACCCCTACACAGCGCCTAACAGCCCACCTTTGTCTCCCAATTCGGGCAGATCTCACGGGATGAAGACGATCCTGGGTGCCTTTTCGCCGAGACGAAAGAAGAATTCCGACCGGCCGGAGATGACTGCTGATAACAGTACTCGAAAGATAACAGAGCAGCAGAGAGGAAGAGAAAGAAATACAGACTTACCATCTTCGGATTCAGGGCGAAGAGCGATAAGAGCGACAAGGTCGCTCTCTCCTTACAGGGTCTCCGAGTTTCCATGGGAAGAAGATCAAGAAGAAGAAGAAAAGACTCGGAATGACATAAAACAATCGTCTCTGAATCCGAAGGCTTCGCTTTCGTCGTCGTCATCTTCTTTGAAGAGTTCTAAGAAATGGAGACTGAGGGACTTTCTGCTGTTTCGGAGCGCATCGGAAGGACGAGCAAGAGACAAGGATCCTTTCCTGAAGTTCTCATTCTCAGCTTTGTACAAAAAGCACGAAGATGTAAAGAACTCGAGCTTCCGCTCCACGGGCAGTTCTGGTTCAGTCTCCAGATCATCGAGAAGAGGGCCACCAGTTTCGCCTCACGAGCTGCATTACACTGTGAACAGAGCCATGTCGGAAGATTTGAAGAAGAAAACTTTCTTGCCATACAAACAGGGGATTCTGGGTCTCTTGCACTTTCATAAATGATGAATCTACGTAGATTTTTTTCAGATATTTTTCTATTTCTATTGTAAAAATTAGGGGCTCAAGAAAAATCCGGAAAATCGGTTGAACTGGACTGGACCAGATTCGGTGTGGTACCGGTTCCTCAAAACGAAATCGGTCCTAAACCTAACCGGACCGGTGCATATATATTTTTAATTTTTTTATATTATAATTATTATATATTATATGCTACATTTCTAATTAATATAACATAAAATTCTAATCTTATTATTCAAGTTTATTAATCTTATAATATAAAATTAATATATTGGTATAGTTAGACACTAATTATACTATTTTAATCTTATTTTTCAAGTTTATTAATCTCACTAATAAGTTAGACACTACTTATATTATACTATTATAGTTGAATATTAAAGAATTAGTAATTGTTAATAATAAATACTAAATTCTCACAATTATGTTTGGTATTAAAAAAAATCATAATATTAAACATATAATATAGTGTCATATGTGTAAATGGTAAACTGGAAAACCGGACCGGATTGGACTAAAACTGAAAAGATTAAAAGTTTCGATTTTGATGATGAATTGATCCGTATCGATTCTTAAAATTTTAAAACTGGTATATATCGGTTCGATTCTAAAATTTCACTAAAATCGGACCCGTTACACTCTTGTAAAAATTAAGAGTTATTTGTTCATAGAAACGAAGAACATCACATGAACACCCTCTTTTTGTTTAATTTTTCCGAGCATGATTGGATTGCCATTTAGTAAGTATACACTAATGGATGTAATGTAACAAAGTTACAAAGTGACTATAAAATTTTCCAATGTTTTCAAATTGTTGGAACATGAGAGAATTCTATCAAATTTGAAGGGGTAGATTTGGGCTGTCCGGGATTTACCCAATAACCTCGTACACTATGAGAAGCTGGGTTTCCCAATATCCACGATCGTACACGTATTCATATCAATTTGGTAATCTCAACTAATACATTAATTAAAGACATGATGCACCCCTCCTACAGTTACAACTCACCTAAGCTCTTGCAACATGCTTTCTAAGGGCAATACAACTTTTGTTTTCGTAATACACGATGTCACATGAGAAGCCTATCTCCATCGTGTCACTACAATAAAAATGACTTTTTTGGATTAATTTATCGCGATCAAAAGATTTTAATTGCGAATAGTCTTTTGGTCGCGATAAATTAGTCTGAAAAGGCCGTTTTTGTTGTAATGTGTGTCATAACATCAATTAATAAATATTGAATTAATTAAGAGACCAAAATTAAAAGGAACATAACTTATCTTACGTAGGAATAACCCTTGAACAAAACGAAAGGTGGTAATCAATGGCAGACCATCATAGGGGCAGGGGGGGGCCACGGCCCCCCTAAAATTTTGAAAAAAAATATATATGTATATAGATATTATTTTTTTTATAATTTAATAAGATTATATTAATCTTATTTGGTGTTGGCCCCCTCTAAAAAATTATTTTTGCCCCCTCTACAGAATTATTTTGATTTTTTGAGTGTCTTTATATTATTTCAATGATATATTGTTCTTGACATATCATATAATTTTTTAATACATAGATTCTATTAAATATATTTTATTTTTATTTTAGATCTTAATATTAGATTGTTCTATATACCGCAGAAAAAATTATACAAAGATAGAACAAAAAATATTTATTATAGTTTTAGCTTTGCTTGGCCCCCCTAAAACAAATTCCTGGTTCCGCCACTGGTGGTAACATAAAATATTTTGCAAACAGGTGGAAAAAGAATTCAATAATATTGGAATTAACGTATAGACCTTGCGTACTACGCTCGGGCAACTTCAACCATCTAGAATGTCAAACATTAATATTGTAATAACGTGAAATTGTAGCAATCTTTTCATGAGTTAATTAATCATTGGTTATAAATTATAATAATGTTTCTCAAAGAAAACAAGCGGATATGCATGGGATAAGAGATAAGATGAAACTATAGAGAGAGAGATATATAGAGAGAGATATATCTCTCTCTCTCTTTATATATGTGAGATTTTGATAGGGTGTCTTAGGTGTCTTGTTGGAATTTAATAAAAGAAAAACAGCCAACCTAGCTAAGACATGATATTTGTAAATTTAATGTCAACTTCTAGAAGTGGGAAGGCTACAACCGCAAAGCCAAGTTGGATGCAGACGGCATCGTCGATCGGCATGCATGCCATTCCAGACCTCCACAAACCCCCCATGCTAATCAAAGTGGGGGAACGGTAAGGCCATCCACCGCCAGTACTCCCCTACAGAAAACCTTTATAAAAAGATGGATTTATGTATGGACCATTTTAGGTGTTAGCAGTACTCTATATATATCGACTCATGTATCTCATGTCCTTCCATAGATTCTAAAATTAATTAGTATGAGATCATAGGGTATTGAGCCTCGTAGATAATATAATATGCCAGTTCAATTAAAACAGGGGGCGGGGCGTAAATAAAAAATAAAATAAGAAAAAGAATTAAAAAAATGAAGGACGGCGTCTGCCAAAGATTGGAGGGCTGTTGCAGCCACCCTAAGAGTTGAATTTGGTTCAACAATTAAATATAGCCTTAAATTTTAATGTACTCTAACAATTTGGTAGACCCTTACGAGCTTGGTTAGGACTTACAACCTGCAAAATGAGGATATATTACCCAACTCATCCTTGAAGATTGATTACTTTCGAACTATCGTAATTGATCAAGAGGACTTTAGATCACCCACGCATGTATAAACAATCTATCCAGTGTTTTGTCGTTCTTACAGACCCAAAAGAAACACTAAGGGAATATAAAACTTACCTTGTCTTCCTGCAATCAATTAATGACCTGCTTCAATATAAATCAATCAATGAACAAAACAACACTGTCAAATGTATTCTCTTAACTTACCTACTAGATTATCGATGTAATGAGATTCAAATTTGTGAGTTTCTGCTCTCAACATGCTTAAGTCGGCTACCTGTTCATAGAGCAATATGATTGTAAAAGCCTTCAAGTTTTCTATTTCATCAAGAGGTAATATTTTTCTTTTTTCTGTTCTTTCATATTTTTATTATTTCATTAAGAGTTCGTACTCATTAGTGAGTTTGGATGTTGAGCTGAGTTGAGATGAGTTGAGTTCTTTATGAATCGTAGTGAGTTGAGATGGTGGAGTGAGTTTTGTAGGGCCTACCTAAGATGAGTTGAGATGTATTTGGATGTTAAGATGAGTTTATATGTATTTATGAGAAGTTGAAAAAGGTTATGGGTCTCACGTGTAAAGAGGTGTTGAGTTGAAAAATATTGTAGGTCTCACGTGCAAAGAGGTCTTGAGTTGAGTAATGTTTAATGATTTGTGAGTTTGGATGTTGGGCTATGTTTAAATTTGAACTTAACTTAGATGTGAATTAAGATGAGTCCATGTTCCAAACGAGGCCTAATCCCATGAAGTCACCCTCAACTCTCGATCAATGGCGAGTCAATCAAAACTCAATTAAGAGACTATCAGCAAATCATATGAAAAATTTCAACATATTGTTTCAGATGGCGCAGACAAGAACTATAGATTATTCAAAAAAGAAAGAACGGATGAAGATATTGTTTCCCTGTCCTTCCTGAGCAAGCTTACTTAAGGTTGTCTGCCTTAATCTAACAGGATTGTCTCTGAGAAGAATGTAAACCGATCAGCCAGTGAGAACAAATCAAGACTGATGATCAATATATCAAACAAATCTCATATTCAAAATGGTTATTATTTCAGACCAAGAAGGAAAGCAAACAGATCTTGTTATTAACCTCCAGTTATACATAGCCGTTCCCCCATCTACCTTTCCAGAGTACACCTAAAAAAAATGTTTATTTTTTCTTTTTGGTAAGAGAACAGCAGTGTTTATTACCATAAGCTAAAAACGTTAATCTCAATCTAGGAAGAAGTTTAACTCTGCATAGGATTCCCTCACAAATAGGCATGTCTTACAAAACCATCATCAAGTACCCTTCTTAACAGTTTGTTGCGTTTGGGTAGTGAGATATTCTCAAGTATTCTGTGAATAGTAGTGAAAAATTAATAAAAAATTAATTATAGAATATTAAACAGTAGTGAATAACAGTGAAAAGTAGATGAAAAGTAATAATAAAATAATAAATAGTAATAAGGTATTCTCAATACCATTTGTAGATATTTCAGAACCCACTTTTTCTATCAATAATGAAATATAGTTCCACTGCATAAATTCAAACATAACAAACAATTTTAAGCAATCAAAACCACTAAAAGTTTATAAATTCTCTAAACTGTAAATACTTCATAGCAACCACCGAGCATGTATATGAACCATTAATATTATGTCTATAAAGCCAACACAGCACTCCAGAGAAAAAAAAAAAAAAAAATTAACTAATTACGATTCTAGTATCCAATCAAACAGGAGAAACTTGAGGGTATTTCATAGTGTACATTTATGTTTTAGGCAAATTCCTGGCTCTCACTCTGTGCTATGGAATTTCGAAGTAATTAGTTAAAAAATGCACAAAGGGGGTGGGTGCGAATCCAGTATATACAACAGAAACACCCAAAAGAAATTCCAAAGCACAAATGAGAGCCACGAATTTCACCAAGAATGAGGCATTAAATTTTGATATTGTAGGATTTGTTAAGGTGTTGTACAAGCCCATCATCAGTGAATGCAGGTGTGAAAGTTGACCAGTACCTTCCATCCAAGAAGCTAGACTCCATATGGACCTCACACTTACACATCATGAATGGTCCAAACCATAAGTTCCTCGAACAAATGGTAGGGGATATTTTCTGAACAAAAATGGGATTTTCTTGGGGGGAAAAGAAAAGGATGCAAATACAATCTCCCCATAACAATAGAGGATCTGAGAATTTTTTTGTTACATGTTATTAAAAACCCAACCATTGATTCAAAAGCCATATGATTATTAGATACTAATATGGTGAATTTGTCTTTAACCCTCAAGATCATAACATTCCACCATACTTCCGAATCCGACATCCACGGCGGCCTATTCTATCGACACTGACCCGGTAGTAGCCCTTTTCCTTTTGGCAGCTTCACTCATTTATCAGTATTCAATGACTTAACACTATATCCATATATAGTACTAAGGCATTTCATCCAGGCTATAGGTCGCCCTCTCCGTGACTTGAACTCGTGACGTGGTTTCTGTTCTGATACCAATTGTTAAAAACCCAACCATTGATTCAAAAGCCCTAAGACTGTTCGATATTAATTTGGTTAAACCTTTAAATCTCAGGATCATAACACACGATAATTATTTTTAACTAGATCGATAACTTCACCAATGTTTTACTTTTGCATATAAATTTGTTTGTCAACCAAGATGATCGGTGCTCTACCATTAGGGGATCACTTGGGTTCAGTTGGGGATTCCACAATCGCAGAATCAGAGCCAGCAACACACATGCGTTTGTTGACCTCTCTACATAAAAGCATAAGAAAAGTTGACACTAAGAACCAGATTATAATAAGATTTGTGCTAGTATGATATGCAGAAAGGAATAATATATGTACAGATACAGAGTCCAGCATGCCTATGGATGCAGCTGGAAATCAAACGGTGCTTGTCTACATTTAATTGCAATGTTTACATCATTTTGATTAGTTTCTAACCATAAAGCCTAATTCTCTTTTATAAAGTTGATGTTTAAAAATATTTTTTTTATGAAGAGGAATCCCGGATATCCGGATAAACTCTGGAGTGCAATGCGTCCCCATCAAACGTATCAGGTAAATCATCATCTTTTCACTAATAGGAAGTTGTTTTCACCCAAGGATTCGAACCTTAGACCTATTGGGAGCATACCACTATGACCAAGGCTCACCACTTGAGCCAATCCCTACACAATCAATGTAGCACAAGAAGTTGAAACAACTTCCAATGATTTCCAACAAAGCTTCTTGATGCCATTTATTTTTGCCTCTACAGATCTAGTGACTTCTGCATTCCGACAAACAAGTGGAAGGTCCTTCTAATCCCCATCAGCAGGTGACAGTTTACAGAGAGTGATATTTGATATCTGACGCAAAGATATCTAGTGAACAATTAACTTATAAAAAGATGTTTGCTCACCCATTTTCACCAATATAACCAACCCAGAGCTCTGATTTATCCCATGGCATGTGAGGGTGAGACCATTCAATCCATGCCCTTGAAATCCAAACGTGGAAAAGCATAGAAGTCGTTCCCACCTACCAATACTTCTGGCTCTGTATATAATATTCTCCATGCAGAAGGATATGAACATCAAATATTGACAGAAATAGATAATAAAAGACCAAAGAAAATGATATTTATACTTACAGAACAATACGTGTTGGCGTGTTAGCTATTGATATGCTGAAGATTATAAAATTTAAAATTCAAAATTAGAACTACAAAAGAAAAAAACTGATAAAATGGGCTTTTTACTCAATTTGTACAATATTGTTATAAAATTGTAAGTATGTATAACACTACTAAAAAGACCAAATGACAAAGCCTTTTAATATATGGAACCACAAATTAACAATACAGCACTGGTTGTGGCGCCTCTGCTGGTGCAGTTTGCATCTTACCCTGAATATTGTTATTGCCAATCCCTATTGCTACGATTGCTGTGGTCGGATTCAAACTACTTTCACGATGATCTGCCAAGTAATAACCACCATATGGATGAAATAGCAAGAGCTGTATCTAGTAAATGAGGGCATACCTGCCCCAATTATACATATCATTGGCTTGCAGTTGAACAATTAAATTAGCAGAATACTTTGTCATATCTCTAGGAGCAAAGAAGTCAGGTTTTAGTTAAGAGTAATGCTATACACCACACCACTATCTTATTTTCATCACATTATATAAGATGTGGCATATTTATCACCATTAGATGATAAATAGTCATCTAATAAATGATCATTTAATAGTGATAAATATACCACATCATATATAGTGGGATGGTAGTGTGGTGTATAAAATTTTCCTTTAGTTAATGAGCCTTTGCAGGTTTAACTAAGCATTAAAATCAACTCCCCTTCCAAACAAGCTTAACAAATCTTTGCTTGATTTATATATATATATTTATTTATATAGAACCCAATTAAAGATTGGTGCTCGAGTTGTGAAATCATCACTTATCCTAAAAATTTAAAATTGATGGGAATATATAGATTTATTATTTATTTTATATTTTAACACTCTTCCTCACGTATGGGTTAGACTCCCCCTTAATAGATGGCCCAATAAGTCAGGATTCGAATTCAAGACATCTGCTTTGATACCATGTAAAATTACCATTTATTCAAAAAATTTAAACTGATAAAAATATGTAGATGTTATAATTTATTTTATATATTTAACACGAGTACCGGGCCCGAGTGTCGTTGCTGGTACCAGTTTCACACAAAATGACATAGTTGAAAACCCAGGGCAGATAACTCTACCAACGTAAGTGATCACAGGGAGCAGGCGTGTGAGAGCTAATATAACATAAAACTAAGCTTCGGCAGAGTATAAGCAAGTGATCAAATATACCTTTAACATTTAATGACTGCCTGTATGTACTTTTCTTTTTTTCTTTTTCAAACATTTCTAAACAACTTTAAATATTAAAAAAAAGTACAATAATACATTAATAATCACTTTTTTAATTATTAAATAAAAAAAATACATAAGCGAGCAAAATAAAAAAATAAAATCATAAACATACTATTATTTTCCAAAAATTATTAATAGTTTCGAAATATGAATCCGTAATACTCTCATCCTATTATATAATAATATTTCATTAAAGAGTGGAGTTCAGTGAAAATGACATTCTATCTTTTAATTGGATGACAATATTAAACCATAATATTCTCAAAATACTTAATAATTTTGAAGAGACAACTTCGGTTGTATATTGAGCCACCGCATGAGTATGTCTCGGATGTCTTGTCTCGTCAGGCAAGACATCCTGAAGATCATTTTCTCCTCCTTTAGTCTTATTTAGATACAAAAATAATTTTATCTCATTTTATCTTATCTAATCTCATCTCATTTCATCATTATAATTTTTTTAAATTCTCACATAAAATATAACAAACAATTCAACTTTTTCAAATTCTAAAATAATAATAATATTAAAAAAATATTCTAACAATATTTTATTTATACAGTTTGGATTGAGAGGAGAGTTGAGATAAGTTGAGACAATTTGTTAATAGTAGAGTAAAATATTTTATAAATATTATTTTTTAATATTATTATTATTTTAAGATTTGAAAAAGTTGAATTATTTATTATATTTTGTATAAAAATTTGGAAAGATTCTTTTGAGATTTGAAAAAGTTGAATTGTTTACTATATTTTGGTGTGAGAATTTGGAAAGATTCTTTTGGGATTTAAAAAAAATATTATTATATTTTGTGTAAAAATTTAAAAAAATTGTAATGATGAAGATGAGATGAGTTAAAATGGGTTGATTAGAGTTTGAAACCAAATAGCCCAATAGGTAGGTCTCATTCTCAGTGTTAGCCAACCCCATCTTGTTATTCAGCCCACTTAACTACCCAATAGCCCATTTTAGAAATATCAGCCGACAAACCGCAACAGCCCAAAAAAGGCCCATTACGGTAGACTCAGCACTATTAAGTATTACCGTTTATCCAATTTCTATTTGTTATTTTTTAACATATTTTTTATTTGTTGGAAGAGTTGGAAGTAGGAACCATCCCTGAACATGATCACATCAGACATAAGAGTAACCAAAATGATAGAATCACGGGAACATTTCACACGATACATATGAATAGTGTCCATATTTTACTATTTACGTGCATTGTTTCTGAATCTTGTGTAAATTAATGTTCCCGTGGACATATAATCTCTATGAGAGTAATAGTACTCCTCACCACATCATGGATGAAACACCGGCGTAACACGAGTAACATGATTTTAAGGAAAAATTTAGTTGTAAACAATATGATTGACCAATTTAATGTGATTGACCAAAAAATAATTTTTATTAAAAACAGTGCTAATTTAAATTTAGAATTTGAAGGCAACATGATTAGTACACAGATTAGTATACAAACTTACTTATATATAGCAAAACTCTGATTTTAAAATTGTGTCTGGATTCTCAAATCTCATGATAATTGTGTATTAATACATGTTTGCTACCTCATTTCATGTGTTTATAAGTGTAAATAACTTCAGAAAAAAAAAAAAAATGTTTAGTGGAGAATTATCTGTTGAACTTTTGCGCACCGTTAACTTATTTAGCAATGATGAATCTCCACTACATTTTCCGAGTCAAATTTCAGAACATAGAGCTTTAGTTACAAAGAAATCCTATAAAAATCAAGCTAATTTTTTTATTATTTATTTTAGAAAGACTTTCATTAAAAGATATCAGCATTACATTAATCTCTCAGTCCAAATGATTGGAGCAATTACATTAAGGAAAGATTTCCACCGTAAGCTAATATCACTAACATTCCAAGCATGCCTTGCAAGCTTGTGTGCAGCTTGATTGCAGTTTCTTCCAACACATCTCACTTCATAGCTCTGAAAATAGTGCATAAGCTCCCTAGTATCCTTAGATACATTTCCAACCAAAGCCATAAATGGTTCTGGTTTTTAATATGACTTAATATGGTATATTAGATTGTAAAACTATTTTTAATTATTATAAAGTAGATATAAGGTATGATATAAAATCATGCCAGTTTGTGGCTGTTCTTTAGAAAATTGTGACCAATATCATATATCATATTCATTAATTTGGAAATAAGGATGTATACTTTTTGACTTTAGGGGTTTCTCTTCGTCCATTCCCTCCGAAACCAATTAATCTTTACCAATCTTAAAAAGTACAAATTCTTGTTACATCACCATTATCCTTAGTTTGGATACTAAGAATATATTAGAATATCTGTAAATAGTAGTAAAAAAGTTTGAGTTAAGATATTTTATAGAATTCTGGAAAATGAGAGATAAAAAATTGAATAAAAATATTATAAAATTAAAAATTTATTTGAATATAATTTCTTAATATAATTTTTGTTTTGAAATTTAAAAAAGTTGTATTATTTTTTGTATTTTATTTGGAAGTTTGAAAATGTTATAATAATTAGATCATGATTAGATGAAAAAATTAAAAAGTATTTTGTGTTTGAGTGATCTTTGAAAATGAAATATTTAAGAATACCTGAGAATAGTTGTGTTCCCAAACGAGCTCTTAGATTTTTAATTATTGGGGGTACGTCGCTCTTGTCACAACCTGCACAAATTAAACTCAATCGGTATTGTCATGGACAGGTAAATCTGTTGCACTATTATTCAAAACACTTCTTAAACTTTTGCTCAAAGTGTTAATGAGAAGATTAGGCTGACATATCCTCGCTAGTCTAAGATTTCGAACAAGTAGTGATATGCTTGCGCATTGATCATGTTAAGAATATAATACAAATAATTATATATATTTCTTCTCATCAATTTATAGTTTTAAACCATGAAGTGATTTATTTTCCAAGTATACAGTGTGGATGAACTTTTTATGCTGCCAATACATGTTCCCTTGATCATATCAGCATTCTTAACAAACAGCAACAATATTAACTAAACTATTGAGAAAGCTACAAAGTTATCACACACACACATACAGAGTATGGATGAGTGCCATGTGCCAATCATGAAGCCGATCGAAGGCTGGTCTGTTTGACATATTTATATTAAGAAGAATATTGAAAAGTTCTTCCACCCATCTTATAAAATACTCTTAACAAACAAATTGTGAAGCAAAAAAGAGAGCTCTATTCAGGCAATCTGGGCCTGAACTATATAGTATATGCTAGGAGCTAGCAGAAAACCCATCTGCAGTGTCTGCGAAAAAGGTTCCTTTTTTCCAAAAGTGCTATATTAGCATGATGATTAATCAATTATATGTGTGGAGGTAATGATTTTTATTTATTTATTTCTGAAGTATTAATATATAGTTGTGATCTGATATGGCTTAATGATTGATTGGAAGCTGGTGATTAGAAGTTCTTTAAAGCTTAAAAGCGACTCTTAAACTAATTGTCAGAAGTCGCATGCATGCACGTTAAACCTTGCGTGAAAAGATGGGAGTTTTGCTCAAACT
>QEOT01008374.1:26724-46650 GCA_003123785.1 Pterocarya stenoptera | reverse complement strand
TAATTTTATATATATATATATATATATATTCCTACGGAATAAGTACGCTGTCTCTCATTTATAAATTATGATTCTATCTCCGTACGTGACGTTAGGTCCAACAATTTTGGCAAAGATCGATACATTACATTAGATAATTATGTAATAAGGAATGATATTTGAAATATTATAATATGTAAGTTTTGAGCACTTTTTTTGAAAAAAGTAAGTAAATATGAGACCTATGTGAAAAAATTATTTTTTTAATGATAGATCTCATCTTTTCCAAAGGGAGCGCAGATGCTTGCAAACTCTAAAACTGTATTTAGTATTATTCGTATGTAATTTAAATGAATAATGATATTTATACAACTATTATACAATAACTTTGCAATTTATTCATACGGTAGTACCACTTTATTAAAAATACTAATTTTTTTTTATTTGACGTTCAAATTTTACATAATTGTGTACCATTTAGAATAAATTTGTATGCCATTAAATTTGGAATTAATTCAAGTTATTATTCTTTTTAAGTGTATATGATATTGCTACAAGAAAAATGCATATTTATGATCAATTATTTGCTACGAAAATGACAATTTCTTATCAAAATAAGTCCATTATTATTACGTCATTCTCATAAAAAATAACTCGTCACAAATACTCGTATCTATGTAAGATATGTTTGATGGTAAATAGATGTAATCGTATTTGGACATTCAAATCAAAGGCAAAGATCATTTCTTCAATGTGAACAAACATATTTGAAGGGACTCTACGAGCTTGTGTGGGCGAGTGTGGAAAGAAGAAAAATGCCCACTTACGTACGTTGAATTCTAGGACCAAATGACAAAAAGAGAAGAACAAGAAGAGGGGAGGAACTTGCATTCAGTTGGACTAATGAGTGGTATTCACTATTCAATGCATTAATTAATGAATAGATTTTTTCATCATCCCATGAGAATTGGACAAAATGGGGTGGAAAAAGACAACCACAAGGGCTTGTCCCTCTCCATCAATCGCCATCGTGCCGATTGGCAAACTCCAAAAATAGTTCACATCATTTCAAACCATAGACCATATGTGACGGTAAGTTTAAGGGTTTCAAGTGAGAAAGATAGACACAAAAGATTCGATGTCATTGATGATTGAAAAAGGCACAAAAACATATCCTGGCATTATAAAAAAGAATGGTGCTACTCTGCCGCTACATGTACCCACTCTGTGTGCCGTCTAGTGCAAATTGCACATATTTTTTTTTTATTTCAATTATTTTTTAAACATTTTTAAAAAAAATAAAAAAATATATCAATACACTAATAATCACTTCTTTAATTAGTAAGTAAAAAAAAATTAAATAATTGAGCGGTCAAAATAAGGAGATAAAATGGAGCCATATAATATCATTATTCTATCAAAGATTATTTACAAATGAACATGATTCAACAATCGATTTCAAGACACAATTTGCCACGATAACACTTTCCTTAAACTTTTCTTATAAGGTGGCGTGTTGGCTAGAGGGCCTCCCTCCCTCCCTTGTGGTGGGTAGTCAAGATCCAGCCCACAATGGGGTGGATTGCAATCCAACCTCCCTCCCTTTCGTCTGGGTTGACAGCCTTAACTTTTCACAAACAAAGTTCTAGGTGAGAGAAGCTGTTGCGTACACTTTAGCATTCAGGCGAATAAGTTTTCCAATGTGAAAAACCCTTGAAAAGCCAACTACCGTTTCAATTTTCCCGTCTGCAGTTTTCTCGCACCACCAAAAGTATGAAAAATTAGCCAACTCTACATATTCTCAGAAAAAAATTAAACTATATGTTTAGTGCTAGAAAGGTCGCTCACTAATATATATTTGCACGTTTTGAGTCATGACATAATTTGTAAACTCTCCCTATCAAATCAACAGCCTATAATATAGTTCCCAGATAAATCTGAAAATCAAGACAAGAGATGAGGTAAATTAACTCAGACTCCTAAAAGAAAAGACACTCCAATTTCTAATAAAAGTGGTTCACAAAGTGTAACTTAATCACTCAAAGAAAATAAACTTCTATATAAAGAGAAGATCCCAAAAAATATGACAAGCTCAACAACTTCTCCGGGCACAAACTCCACCATGCACAATGACTCCAAAGGATCTTCTCTCAAAGGAGGCACAGTCTTCAACCTTTTGAAACCCTAAATTTCTTCATTATATTGAGAGATATGTGAGGTTATAAGAGATATGTAAAATACCTATCATAGTGGATTTCGTCACAAACAACCCGTGGATGTAGGCATACGCCGAACCAAGTAAATCTTTGTGTCCCTCTCTATTTATTTTATATGTTTATTTGTTATTTATTTCGTGTATGAATGCGAAGAACACCGTATCGAGCTCGAATCACCCGGGAATGATTCTTTCCTCCTTTATGATCTATTGTGCAAATTAAGGCATTAAGAGTGGTACTGTTTGTGGGATTGACTGATCTTCTGCATTGGAATTGGGAGAAGGATATTCTCTGACTCACAAGATCGTCTTCGAAAAATCAGATAAGATCTCCTCAACTTTGCTATTTCCTATTATTTACTCTCTTAACATTGCACCGAATGGTAAAACAGAATAGAGGAAGAACACAAGAAGCAGTTGCACGTGCAGCGTGCATTGTGCACGTAAAGCACTAGTGATGTAAGACCTGCAGCCCCCACCCCATAACGCGGTGGGGTTTGATGTCAACCACCTCGCATGGCAGAGATATCGCGACAAAAGAGCCCTCAACTGGTCACTCATCACAGCGTTGCTGGAGGCCCACACACCGGCATTCGTGAGCTGGCAGGGCCATCACTAGCCACCACCTGCACTACCAAGGTGGTCCTCAACCACGGAAGCAATTCATGCTAGGCACATTTCAGGCAGAGGATGCACACTGCTGAAGATCCACAAAAACCAAGCGTTCGTGCACCGTCAAGACCACTGACAACCACCACCAGCCTTGCTAGCATTTACTTCCGCCTGTAAAAATGTCCCCGACCATGGAGGCTTTGCTTGCCGTTAGCCCTCGCCACCATCACAAAAGCTGATTGCAGGAGTTTCCTGACGACAACACCACAATGTTCTCGCCAGCCCAGTCCAATCATGAGCTCGTGGAACCACCCATGGCCACGCTGTGAACCTCTCGTGTGTTCTACCGCTGCCATGGCATCACCGACCCTAGCAAGCTCTAAACTATCGCATCTAACCTCCACAACCATCCTCCTCTAGGAATTTCTCCAAATAGTAACCATGCAACTCCACCGTAGCTAACACCACCGCAGTGCTACTTGCCACCCTTATGGCGAGCTACATCTCGCCGCTCACACGACCCTTAGCAATTGACTGCACGGTGTTTCCTACTGTCATGAAGGCGAGTTCAACTGCACCATGCATGTGCAAGAGGCCACCCCATGCAACACCTAGCCAAAATGTGGCGGCCAACACGCAACGTCTCGTCACCCTTGTGGTGAGCAACAACACATGTACGGGCAACCACTCCAGGGCGGGCAATGTGACCAACCGTCATTTAAATATATGATGAAAATTATCTACAAATTGAAAACATATTGAAAATGAAAAACATATGTGTCTAGTCATGTTTGTTATTTTAAAAATAAATAAAACACAAAAAAATTAACGTCCGCACTAGCCACACTTGAGCGAAGGCTCAATTGAACAATTTGTGTGATGTTTGCTCGAGCCATACTCGAGCGAAAGCTCAAGGCAAACAATCTGTGTGATGTTTGCTCAAGCCACACTCGAGCAAAGGCTCAATCAAACAATTTGTGCGACATTTGCTCTAGCGACACTTGAGTGAACGTCACCTGGAACAAAACACTCAATTTTTCCAAAACCTAAATCCCTCAATTTTAAATTTAACAGCCTAAAAATTGAAATCATTGAAATGCAAACCACAAATCATTGAAATGAACAACAAATCATACACATTCTACAAAGGGAGGAGGAGGGACAACAAATTACAAATCACATTTTTACAATTTGAGGAGGAACAACAAATCTATTGGAGGAGGAACAAAAAATCATTCTTACAATTTGTGATGAACTTTGGAAGATGGCTAGCGGTGGCTTCAGGTGACGACAGACGGTGGTGGAGGTGAACTCGTGTGACTGTGGAGATAAACGGATTGTTGTAGACTATAGTGTTGTGCCTTGTGCGAAAGTGAGGGGGGAAGAAGGGGTCTTGCATTTTGGACTCCCTTTTTCACGAAAAGACTTCGTTCCTCTTGAAGTGGAACGACGTAGTTTTGATCATGTGTGTTTTTTCTTTAAAAAAATTAGAGTTTGAAGCCTATGTGGGCTTTCACTCCGACTCCAAACTCTGATACTGGAGTCAGAATGACTCCGACTCCGACTCCGAATTTCATTAACTCCGACTTCGTCGGAATCGGAGCCTCGTCGGAATTTCGAAAATTTTACCCACCCCTAGTTTCGGTCTGGTATCGGTTTCTAAATTTTCATAACCAGTGTATACTGATGATCTTCTAAATCTATCTTCCAAGTGCAGAAGCTATTAATGTAGTACATGGATGAGTTCCATGGTCATTTCCATAGGGACAATAGTATTCATGCTGAGCAAACGTATAATGAAGTGTATTTTGTGTGAGGAACTTGTTTGTGAAAGGACTATTTGCACAACTAAGAAAAGAAACGAGAAAAGTATATTTATTTACTGATTTAGAGTGTATTAATGAAGAATGGTTTTGATTTTTTTCTCTATTTTTTTGTAGAATAATTTTCTGAATGCTTGTAAACTTAAAAGAAATGGAAATCAAAAGAAATGAAAAAAGAAATGAATGCTAGAGAAATGGGTGCAAGGAATTAGAAATAGCAGAAAAATAAACACCTAAAAGACAATATCCCAAACACTTGAGCTACAAATAGGGCCTTTTTTTTATCCAACCTTTAGTTAATTTCAGGGATGCTAAATCTCAATCATCAACCCAGTCAATGAATTGATTATTGGAAAATGAAAAGTTTACGTTCGGATATGCACCACTTCTTTAGAAACCTTCACTGTATTACCAACCAAAATCACAATAGCAACTGATCAAAGGAAACCTTGATAAATTCAAGCATTTGTTGTGCCTTTATGTCTACAACAAAGCAAGAGCAAGAGAGTCCTTCAATTCTCAACTCAAAATCTGATTTGCAACAAAGTAAAGTAAAGTTCATACCAACAGAAATTTCATTAACTCAAAAGCCCAAATCAAACTGAGACACTCTCCACAACTCAAGCTACAAAGTTAGCCTAACATCGTCTTCTCAGAAAAATAGAAATTCAAACAAGTAAAACTAAAACTCATAGAAGGGCTCCCCCAAAAAACAACTAAAAAATAAAAATAAAACTCCACCAACACAAGTCTGAAAAACGAATAAAAAGAACCCCCAAAAACAAGGGTCTGAAATCGAAAAACCCAAAAAGAAAAATAAAATGAAGAAGGGGAAAAATAAAACAAAAGTCTGCTAAAACGAGAGAGAGAGCCCCGCACGGAAAAATCTTCCTTTCATACCACGCGTCTTGCTCTGCTTGTGTTCTCCTCTGCGTGATCTCCATCTCTAGGCTTATGCGATCGTGCCAGTGCCCCTCCAGTGCGTGCTTCTCGTTCCATCCCCTGCAGTCCACGTTTGTTGCCACTGCGGCACTCCCTTTTCATCGCAATGTATTCCAATGCATTAATTTTGAGTGCTACACGTTTTAGTTGAGGATTTCCAATAATGACCTTGTGTTTCTTTTCCAATAGCCCCTTAGCTTTAGGTAGGTTCTGAAGGTGTTGCAATAAAATCACATGGAGCTGCGTTGGCTGCTGCTGCACTGTCTTGTGGTTGCAGTCCAATTGGTGGGTCTTTTCCAAAAATGCCCTACATCAAACGGGAATAAAGGTTTATAATGGGAGGGGTAAAATTGAGATTTAATTTTGATGTGGTTTAACAGCTACATAAATCCTTTTAAGTGCAAAACATCAGGATTTATCATTGAGTCAAGTACTGAAAACTACTACATAACAGCTTAATCATGTAGTTTTTGACACTTTATCACACCCCCAACTAGCTTTTTGCTAGTCTCTAGCAAATAATGCGATCAATGAATGAAAGATCCAAGAGTGGGCCACTAAACTCAAAAATCTCTACAAAAGATCAATCATATTGAAATCCTGGGCATTAGAATGTAGCCAGGTCAGGTTATAACTCAACACAAAAGCTTATAAAATTCTCAAGAGCTCAAACAAGGGAAATGTATTTAAGCTAAAGATCTTTGAGTGCATCAAGTGTGTGAACATATTGCCATTTGTTAGTTTCAAGATTTCTCACATTAGTTTCAGCCTAGCAACGTTTTTAAGAAAAATCAAAAGGTCTTTACTCCAATTCAAAACCATTACATTGGTGGCTTTAAAGCTATCACACTTTGAAAGACCCTTTTTTTTTTTTAAATAGATCTCGGTGATAGGCAACCTTTTCCAATGTACTTGCACCATTCCTTCTTTTTTTTTTGGATCTCTAGCGTGTCTCTTTTCTCATGTATTTTTACCTTCATTTTTTTTTCCCATATATATATCACACTTTTCCTAGGCTATTAAGATATGGTTCATTGTAATTCTTGCTGGTTGCTTAGATGAAAACCATTGATTGACATCAATCAAACAATAAAAACATCTGTCTTGTGTCCATTAGGGTCATCAATCAATAGCTTTAAAATACACTTCCTAAGTTTGAGTTGCTAAGACTTATCATAAGATCCTGTGTTGAACTTGAACCTAAACCAGTGGGAATTAGTGTAGTCCAAGACTGCAACTATCTGATCTTAAGTAAAGAAGTGTAAAAACAGTAACTTGGCAGCAAGAAAAAAAATTCAGACTCCACAATTATAAATCCTGAGAGACTAAGTGGTAGAAGACTCTCCTTACCCCCAACTAAAAATGGGCAGTGTCCTCATTACAAATCATGAATAAAACAAGACATGAAAGAAAACAAGGTCGAAGGAAAATACCTGAGATGGCTGAAGGAATCATGAAAGTAAAAATGAAACCAGAAAAAAAGAAATAAACAGTGATGAACCTGAAAAGATAGACTGAAGAAAAAAAAATAGAAAATAAAGAAAGAACAAAACATAGAAGTGAAATAAACAAAAGTAGACAAAAAATAAAAATAAAACAAACCAGAAATGAACTAAGGATCAAGAGAATAAGTAAGATCTTTCAAAGGAATTGAAGTATCCTCATGTGAAAGTTTTGCCAAAAGATGTTTAAGTCATTGGCCATTGAATTTGAAAGTATTTCCATTTTTAGAATTAATAATCTTAACAGATCCATATGGAAACACGGCTTTAACTAAATAAGGACCACTCCACCTTGATTTGAATTTGCTTCCAAATAGATGGAGACGAGAATTGTAAAGTAAGACTTGTTCATTAGACTCAAAATTCTTTTTCTGGATGTGCTTGTCATGTAACACCTTTATGCGCTCCTTTGACAATTTAGAATTGTCATATGCAGCTCGCCTAAGCTCATCCAATTCTGAAATCTGAAATCTGAAATTTTCTCATGGAACCAGCTTGGTCAATGGAAAAATCGAATTGTTTAACAGCCCAATATGCCTTATGTTCAAGCTCAAAGGGAAGATGACATGCTTTTCCATATACCAAGCGATAAGGGGACATGTTAAGAGAGGTTTTAAAGGCTTTCCTATAAGCCCAAAGTGCATCATTCAGCCTTAAAGACCAATCTTTTCTGTTGGGGTTGACTGTTTTTTCTAAAATGTGTTTAAGCTCCCTATTAGCTAATTTAGCTTACTCATTTGTTTGAGGGTGATATGGAGTGAAAACCTTATAGTATATACCATATCTTTTCATGAGGGCAGCAAATAGTTTGTTGTAAAAATGGGTTCCATTATCACTAATGATAACTCTAGGCATGCCAAATCTAGCAAAAATATTTTCTTTCAAGAACTTAAACACTACCTTATGGTCATTTATTTTACATGGAATGACTTTAACCCACTTAGAAACATAATCAACAGCCACTAGGATATACAAATATCCAAAGGAAGATGGAAATGGCCCCATAAAATCAATCCTCCAACAATCAAAAATCTCAATGACCAAAATGAGTTTTAAAGGCATCATATTTCTCTTAGTGACTGTGCCTAGTTTTTGACATGGCTCACAAGTTTTACAAAAATTATACGCATCCTTAAATATATGCGGCTAATAAAACCCACTTTGTAAAATTTTTTCAACGATTTTATGTGCAGAAAAATGTCCCCCACAAGCCTCCTTAAGACAAAAAGAAAGAACAACTTGTATTTCATAATTAGGCACACATTTCCTTATGATTTGGTCAGAACAATATTTAAACAAATAAGGATCATCATAGAAGAATGGCTTTACCTCATACTTGAATTTTCGTATGTCTTGAGCACTCTAATTGGGTGAAATTTATCCTGTTATTAAAAAATTAACTATGTCAGCAAACTAAGGCAAATTCTCAACTAACATTAATTGCTCGTCAGGAAAAGAATCAAGAATAGGGACAGTGTCCTCATTTTCAGCAAATGTAAGCCGAGACAAGTGGTCGGCAACTACGTTTTCAACACCTTTTTTCTCCTTGATGATAAGGTCGAATTCTTGGAGAAGAAGAATCCATCGGATCCATCGTGGTTTAGCGTCTTTCTTCGACAATAGGTATTTTAACGCCGCATGGTCAGTGAAAATAATTACAGAAGAGCCAAGAATATAAGTTTGAAACTTGTCCAATGACTCTAATGCAAAAACTATAGCAAGCAATTCTTTTTCTGTGGTAGAATAATTCATTTGGGCTCCATTTAGAGTTTTACTTGCATAAGAAATGACATGTGGAAACTTATTTCTACACTGTCCAAGTACAGCTCCTATGGCTACATCGCTAGCATCACACATTATCTCAAAAGGAATAGACCAAATAGGGGGATGTAGTAAGCAAAATTTTCAGCTTATTAAAAGCATTTTGACAAGAAGGAGTCCATTCAAAAACAACATCATGCATAAGTAACTCATACAAAGGCTTAGAGATAGAACTAAAATTTTTAATGAACCTCCTATAGAACCCAGCATGCCCAAGAAATGATCTGATTTCCTTTACTGTTTTGGGTATAGGAATCTTGAAAATAAGCTCAATCTTAACTTTATCAACCTCAATACCTCGGGATAAGACTATGTGACCAAGAACTATGCCTTGTTAAGCTATGAAATAACACTTTTTCCAATTGAGAAGCAAATGCTTCTCTTCACACCTGGCTAAAACAGCTTAGAAGTTAGTCAAACATGCATTAAAAGAACTACCAAATACTGAAAATCATCCATGAATACTTTCAAACTGTTTTCAATCATGTCACTGAAAATACTAAGCATACATTTTTGGAAAGTAACTGGTGCATTACATAGTCTAAAAGGCGTCATTCTAAATGCAAAAGTGCCAAAATGACAGGTAAAAGTTGTTTTCTCCTAATTTTCAAGTGTTATTTCTATTTGTTAAGAATTAATCTTTGCATCAGCCTACACACCACACATCATAATTTTTTTTTATTTTTTTTATTTGTTTATCTAATTAAATGTGTATTATATGGATGATAAATAAAAAAATATAAATGTTTCAAGAAGAGTAAAATAATAAAAAATAAAAAACACATTGGTGTGTGGTGTGTAGGCTTATGCATAGCAATGCTCATTTGGTAAAAACCAGAAAATCCATCAAGAAAGTAATAGAAATCATGGCTAGCAACTTTCTCTAACACTTGATCAAGAAATGGCAAAGGAAAATGATATTTCCTAGTGGCGGCATTCAACTTCCTATAATCTATACACAATTGCCAACTAGTAGAAATCTTAATAGGAATTAGTTCATTTTTCTCATTTTTTACAATAGTAAGTTCAGATTTTTTTAGAATTATATGAATGAGACTTTCCCATTTGCTATCTGCAATAGGGTAGATAACTCCCACGTCAAGTAGTTTCAAAACTTCTATTTTTACTACCTCTTTCTCATGGTAGGAGTCTCATTTGCATCTCCGTAGAGACTTTGGTATTTTCTTCTAAATAAATCCTATGAGTGCACACAAGATGATTTATTTATACATTTTATATCCACGATTGTCGATCCAATAACACCTTTGTGCTGCCTTAAGACCTCCATTAGTTTTCCTTCTTGGTTATGAGTGAGCTGGGCTGAAATCACCACTGGGAAGGTGTTGTTGGGATTCAAAAATGCATACTTCATGTCAGTCGGCAATGGTTTCAGCTCTAGTGTTGGGACTTTATCTGCTGAAAGCTTCAAACTTGCTGTCAATGGTGGGAATTGCTCAATTTTAGGTCTCCATTTAGCTTCAAATTTATTTTCTACATTAAAAACAGGAGAAGCATCAATGATGAGATCACAAATATTTTCTAACTCAAACAGCAGGTGAGTGGGCTGGTATGCCAAATAAGCTTCTTCCTTAAGGATGCTTTCTAGCAAATTGACCTCTTGTACATCTTCCAAGTCTTGAAGTAGTCTACAAATATTAAAAATGTTTAATTCGAGGGTTATGTTCTCAAAACTCAATTTTAAAACTCAACTCCTATAGTTTATCAATACATTTGAAGTAGTAAGAAAAGGTCTTCCAAGAATCACAGGTGCTTGAAAATAAGATTTTGGTGTCAAGTGAACATCTAACACAACAAAATATACGGGATAAAAAAATTTATCCACTTGAACTAAGACATCCTCAACAACCAGCTAGTTGTAAAATTATTAGAGTTGGTTTTAATTCCCTCAAACCAAATTGCTCATTTACATTATAAGGCAACAAATTCATACTTGAACCAAGATCTAACA
The DNA here is from genome assembly GCA_003123785.1 of Pterocarya stenoptera. Taxonomy (NCBI): domain Eukaryota; kingdom Viridiplantae; phylum Streptophyta; class Magnoliopsida; order Fagales; family Juglandaceae; genus Pterocarya; species Pterocarya stenoptera. Next base: position 35,787 of record QEOT01008374.1, on the reverse strand, counting down.
AAACTTGACCAATTTTTGAATTTCCTATAGCACAAGCAATTGTAGGTGAATTAGGGTCTTTATATTTTGGTGGGCTATTGTTCTAAATTATAGCACTAACCTGCTCAGTAAGAAAGACTTTCTTTTGCACATTTAATTTCCTTTTAACAGTACACAAATCTTTTAGAAACTTAGCATATGTGGGAATTTGTTGAATAGTATCCAACAAAGGGATGTTAATCCTAACTTACTTAAATATTTCTAAAATTTCAAATTGGTGTTTGTCTTTGTGCAAGGGAGCCAATTTTTGAGGAAAATAAGCAGATACAGGACATGAAATATTTTCAGTTTTAGTTTTTTCAACCTTACTCTTTTCAGCCTCATTTTGTACAAAGACCTTATCAGCCCTGTCTGAACCTTGAGCTGGAATGTTCACCACCCTACTATTTCTCAAAGTAGTGACTGCCTTCACTTGCCTTACATTTGAACCCTTAACTCTTTCTTGAAGTGACTGACTTTGTGAATTGGGTTGGGTTGTGCAGGAAATTTTCCTTTCTCTTGGGAGCTCCAAGCGGTAGTCATCTTTGTAAGTGTGCTTCGAATGTCATTTATTGCTTGAGAGTTTTAATTGTTGATTGTTGGTTTACATTGCATAAACTGCTGCAAGGTATTTGACAGCTGCTGTAGTGTCTCCTCAAGTCCCTTCTTTTGCATTGGAGGTGCTTGAATTGTGAGTTGAGAGGGTCCCGGAGCCAAGGTTGCTGGAGCTACATGCTGGTCACCCCTCTAACTGAAATTTGGGTGGCTCCTCCATCCTAGATTGTAAGAATTAGAGTAAGGACCAAAATGTGGTTTATGTATCATATTTACAACATTATATTGGTCCAACAATACTTCTTTGAAAGCAGAGATCGTGGGATATTCATTAGTTGAATGTCCATGATTCTCACATATGCCACACTTCTCAGAAATTTTAGGGACAACATGCACTTCATTTACTTTTTTCAATTCCATAGCTTCCATTTTCTTGGACAGCACGCAAATCGTCATCTTCTTTTAAGGTATATTTTTCATGACCAGACTTAACTTGTCTAGACCTATCATGCATGTTAGTTGTGTCCCAAGATTAAGCATTTTCAGCAAGGTAATCAAAATATTCGAATGCCTCCTCAGGCTCTTTGTCGAAAAATTCTCCATTACACATAGTTTGTACAAATTGGTGCATTTTAGGTGTCAAGTTTTCATTAAAAAAAACTTATCACTTGTCAATTTTCATAACCATGATGAGAACAAGCATTCAAAAGATCCTTAAACCTTTACCAGCTTTGATAAAAAGTTTCAGAATCTTTTTGGGTAAAGTTCATGATTTGTCTTTTAAGTGCATTTGTCCTATGTATTGGAAAGAATTTCTTCAAAAATTCAGTTTGCATTTCCTGCCATGTGCCTATAGTTTTAGGTCTCAATGAATTCAACCTCATTTTGGCCTTATCTTTCAAGGAAAATGGAAACAGCTGTAGTCTGATAATCTCCTCAGTGTAGGTCTGGTTCATAAATGTAGAACAAACCTCTTCAAACTCTTTGATATGCAGGTAAGGGTTCTCAGATTCCATACCATGAAAATGTGAAATCAATGGGATCATTCCAGGTTTGAAATTAAAGGCATTCACATTCAAAAGTTGGATTATGCATGAGGGTGTGCTAGTCCTGACAGGTTGTAAATAATCTCTAAGTGTCCTGTTCTGATTTATTACTCTCCTATCATAATTCTCATTTTCAGCCATGGTGCTATGAGTGTCAGAAGATGATTCGAGAGAAAGGGATGCTGAGGTAAAAAATGCTAGTGATTCTGTCCTAACCAACCGAGAAGTTTGGTCCTTAGTCCAACCAGTCATACAAACAAGAGCAGAAAATAAAAGAATATGTAAGACAAACAGAAAAATAAAATAAAATAAAGAAAAATGTCACCCAAGATGCGAAGAGGTTCACAGCACTACAAACATCTTCTCAACAACAAGTGAATGCTCTGATAAACACTAGTTGTCCCTGGCAACGGCACCAAAAACTTGATGGTCTTCTGAATCTGTCTTCCAAGTGCAGAAGCTATCAAAGTAGTACATGAATGAGTTCCATGGTCATTTCCATAGGGACAATAGTATTCATGCTGAGCAAACATATAATGAAGTGTATTTTGTATGAGGAACTTGTTTGTGAAAGGGCTATTTGCACAACTAAGAAAAGAAACGAGAAAAGTATATTTATGTACTGATTTGGAGTGTATTAATGAAGAATGGTTTGGATCTTTTCTCTATTCTTTTGTAGACTAATTTTTTGAATGCTTGTAAATTTAAAAGAAATGGAAATCAAAAGAAATGAATGCTAGAGAAATGGGTGCAAGGAATTAGAAATAGCAGAAAAATAAACACCTAAAAGACAATATATCAAACACTTGAGCTGCAGATAGGGCCTCTTGTTGATCCAATCTTTAGTTAATTTTCAGGGGTGCTAAATCTCAATCATCAATCCAATCAAGGAATTGATTATTGGAAAATGAAAAGTTTACATTCGGATATGCACCACTTCTTTAGAAACCTTCACTGTATCACCAACCAAAATCACAATAGCAACTGATCAAAGGAAACCTTGATAAATTCAAGCATTTGTTATGCCTTTATGTCTACAACAAAGCAAGAGCAAGAGAGTCTTCAATTCTCAAATCAAAATCTGATTTGTAACAAAGTAAAGTAAAGTTCATACCAATAGAAATCTCATTAACTCAAAGCCTAAATCAAACTGAGACACTCTCCACAACTCAAGCTACAAAGTTAGCTTAACATCATCTTCTCAGAAAAATAGAAATTCAAACAAGTAAAACTAAAACCCATATAAGGGTTCCCCCAAAAAACAACAACTGAAAAATTAAAATAAAACTCCATCAACACAAGTCTGAAAAACGCATAAAAGAACCCCCAAAAACAGGGGTTTGAACTGAAAAACCCAAAAAGAAAAATAAAATGAAGAAGGGAAAAAATAAAACTAAAGTTTGCTAAAACGAGAGAGAGAGCCCCGCACGGAAAAATCTTCCTTTTATACTGCGCATCCTGCTCTGCTTGTGTTCTCCTCTGCGTGATCTCCATCTCTAGGCCTATGCGATTGTGCGAGTGCCCCTCTGGTGCGTGCTTCTTGTTCTAGCCCCTGCAGTTCGCGTCTGCTGCCGTTGTTGTACTCCCTTTCCATTGCAATGTATTCCAGTGCATTCCTTTTGAGTGTTGCACATTCTAGTTGAGGATTTCCAATAATACCCTTGTGTTTCTTTTCCAACAGCCCCTTAGCTTTAGATAGGTTCTGAAGGTGCTACAATAAATTCACATGGAGCTGCGTGGGCTGTTGTTGCACTGTCTTGTGGTTGCTAGTCCAATTGGTGGGTCTTTTCCAAAAATGCCCTACATCAAACGGGAATAAATGTTCACAATGGGAGCGGTAAAATTGAGATTTAATTTTGATGTGGCTTAACAGCTACATATATCATTTTAAGTGCAAAACATTAAGATTTATCATTGAGTCAAGTACTAAAAACTACTATATAGCAGCTTAATCATGTAGTTTTTGACACTTTATCATATACCGGTTAGATTCTAAAAAATGTACAAAGCTAGATCGAACTGGACTGATTACACCCCTACTTCAACCGAAAGAAAGATCGGAAGAAATTCAATCTTGTTGACCCACTGGAGAGGAACACCCTTGGATCGCCGAGTACCATCTGAGGGATGGACGCGGCTGTCAGATTCAGGACTGATCATCCAGGCACGAATATATCTTCTTGCTTGATGTGTTTCCCAGTTAAACCTCTCTGTTTGCAGATCTCTTAGTTTTGATCATGCGAAGTTTCGTTTCGTTTGGTTTATGCATTGCAATTTGTAAGTAGTGCACACGACATGGGGCCGGGCTTAAGATGGAATGGCATTTGTGGTACTGGACAACGGCAAAGGCCCTAACGAATCATCAATTCTAAGTTTTACCTCCTCCAAGTGACCTTCCGAGTGCTAGAAATAGATCGCCATGGTACCTCAATTGAAACCTGTTCATGGGCTTTCACATCCAGAAAGAAGTAATGATGCATTGGGGACAAGAAAACACATATCTAAAAGGAAGAAATTCTTTTGAGCGCTGCATTAACAACATAAGAATTAAGCTGCTCAGCTAGGTCAATGGAACATTCTCCAATTAAGTTCGATTCATCTTGTTTATTCCCAGCTATATTATACTTCGAGAGTTCTTGAGTAATGCTTGTAATTGATTAAGGTTGTGCTGCTAATTGAAGTCGTTCAAAGGGTCTTGAATTTGACGATTAATTACTCAAATGAAATCACATGTTTTGTGTAAAAACAACGTGATATTTGTTCTGGAAAAATATTTAGTACTAAATATATATATATATATATATGTTTATATACTAATAAAAGAGATATGTACCCCATGAATTTTGCTGGATTCCTTAGACACTTCAAGAAGCAGAGGAAAGCATTACGAGTACTACCATGGTCTTAATACTCTTTAAGTTCAATACCATTGATGTTGAATAGCTTCTTGTACCTCGAAAACGAGGCGTAGAAAGACAGGTTATTTCCCTTTTTGTTAAGGATATCAGTTAGGATTTCTACTCTGTTATCATATTAAATCATCACTTATTCTAAATATTTAAACTAAAAAGATGTAAATTTAATTATTTAAATTAGATCCTACCAAATGTCAAACAAGTTGAAAGACTCTCTCTTGTTAGTAAATAACTCAATTATTAAAAAAAAAAAAAAAAACTCAAATATTATTGCTGATCAATCTCGTTTAATTCTTTAGGTCACTTTGTTTCTATTATTGTAGGGTAAGGTAAGTTAGTAGGCAGCAGTCCACTCCCCAATCTCAAGAATTATCTATACATGCATGATGCATCTCATGAAAATCAATTCCTTAAAATGTTAATTATATCTCTAACCTTTCTTATTAATAGGGATGCTCTTACTTTGAAACGGGTAAGTTAGGTTTGAAATAAAAGGCTTTCTAGTGGGTATGGAAAATCTAGAATCCATGTGTTAGAAAAATGATTGTACATGTATCATTACTTAATATTAATATTTTCTTTTGAAGTAATGTTACACGTACAACATTTTTACACAATCATATTTTAAATTGAGAGTATTTATATAAAACGATGACACTTCTGTTATATTATATAAGTATTCTTCATTTTAAGATAAAGTCGTATAAAGAGTTACGAAAATAGTGTATGTATATCATTTTCTATTAGATTACTCCATTACATTATCTGACTAAGTAACATAATATGATGATGGATAAAAGTAAGCATCTAGGTACAACATAATTTCAACCATAAGATCTTAAATAAAGGTAGGTAGATTGTAATTTATTTTTGTAGTTTTAAAATACATGACGGTCAGAGGTGTAAAAGAATCTCATAAATTAATGTGAATTATGTCTTGTAAAATTTTTTTTATAAAATTCTTTTGTTTCTTTAATAATTTTATTTAAGATTATAACATATTAATTTTAAGAAATTTGAAATATAATTTTTTTTTTTTTTTTTTGGTGAGGAGTGATAACATGCATAAGTATAATGTGAAATCAAACGTGAAGGAAATAAAAGCGTTTGAATGATCTGCCCGTGAAAACGTAAGCGTTGTCGGAAATGCATGTGTGCACGTGACTTGCTGCACACATTGTCCGACCTTTTGACCATTATTGGAAAGGAAAGGGCAGAACGCGTAAAACGGAATCTTTCCATTAATGGAAACAGACTAGTGAGTGGCGTCCGACCCCACTTCTTTCATTCATTATTTTATTTAAAATACACTATTTTTATTATATAAATATATATATATAAAAATATATATATGCCTCGTTATCATCTCCCTTGACACTCTCTCTCTGCCCCCACGAGGGTATCAAAGGCCAATACTCACGTCCATTTCAACAAAAACAACAACCCATACTACAAAATATAGAATTTTATATAATATATTCTCAAATTTGGTTTGAATCAATTCAATATGGAGTAATATTGCTATATATAGTTGTAGAATAAATTTTGTATATTTTTTTAAAATAAACTTATTATTAAAAAATAAATTTTTTATATAGATATCAAATTTATTTAATTTTTTTGAATAAATTTGAATAAATTCCTTTAACATTTATCAAGAAATATATGGTGATGTTTATTTGTTTGAGACGAGGGAGACTTTTTCTTGTCGTCAGAAAATAAAGAGTAATTAAATTCGTACGTTGTCATGACTGATTATAATTCAAACTATTTTTCTATTTTAAAAACAAAAGAAATATATGTATGTATGTGTGTGATTGGATCAGTTTGAATCCTCGCACTTTGGATATATTCTCAAATTGGCTTTCTTATCTTTAAAGTCTCATATAAAATTTAGTCAAAGGAGAGTTGTGTATAATAGAGCATATTAATACTCAATCAAATATATATATTCAACAGCAAGAAAGATCATTTGCTGATGCTATTTTTGGGTATCTTTAGGTTGAAGTAGCCACATCCAAACCATTTGATGCATTTTTTATTTTATTTTATATTTTTTTATGGAAGAGAGGGCCAACCACTTGCCTAACAAATATGTTGGAAATTGTTTCCAATTTCTTGTTATTTGTTTGCTATGTTTCTATCTGAAAATCAAGACAAAAGCAACTACTTCCAATAAGATTGTTGAAATGCATTTTCATGAACCAAAATAGAGAGCTGTAATTTCATTTGATAGCTGTAATTTTCAATGTCAAGTAATTTCTTTTTACAATTTAGAAATAGATATAGATATCATGCAAATAAGTCGTCATGAATGCTTATCTTACTTGTAGTATATATATATATATATGGACCGTGCTGCTCAGACCGATAATTTAATCGAGGAAGTTGACCGATAAGTACAAATGCACTTTTTTTATATTTTTTTCCTTTCTTTTAATCATTTTTTATACATCTTTAAACATTTAAAAAATTTTAAAAAAAATACAAATTCACTAATAGTCACTTCCTTAATCATTAAGTAAAAAAAATAAAAAATTAATTGGTCACTTTTATCGATTCAACTAACATTTTCTTATATATATTGTTAGGGTATAACCTAATATGGCAGGACTCCATATAGCCATGCATGAGAATTATAACAAGAGTCAAATAAAAAACCACCTTAATTATCTTAATTATCCATAAAGTTATTAATAAAATCATGGGTTTGCACATTAATATTTGGACCTCTAATTAGACAACCTCTATAGATGATCGAAATGAAGGCACTGCTCACTGCAAAAGAACGTACGTACCTGTCCATCTTAGATGCTTTGTGTCAACCATACTTACCATCGAGAGCTAAATAAAACTTGTGGAATTCTCTCTCTTATGGATAGAAAAGTTCAAACTCCATGTTGGAATCAATTCTTTATTATTATTATTATTATTATTTTGCTTCTTTTATTGACCAAATGCAATGATTCATGCATCTCTTTTCTATTTATGCATTTTAATATCTCTAACACGCGGACGGTGCTATGTTAAAGGGTTGTGGTCCTAAAAAAAAATAAAAAATTATATGTATACATATACATAAATATATATATATCTATGGATGACACTAGATACAGTCTTAGATCAATCATGTGCAGCTCTGACATACTTTCTTTGAAAAAAATGGAATCCGGTATTAAAAAATAATTTTTTCATGTAAGTATCCGATTTATTTACTTTTTTTAAAAGAAATACATGAGATTTAGACATTCTAAAACTGTAAATATTATTTCTCATATATAAATATATATTATATTTTCATGTGCCTGGCTAAAAATACAAATTTCAAAGGCCCAGCCGCCCCTAAAAAGAATAAATAGACCTTACAAAATTAAAGAATCGTGAGGTGGCCCTTCAATGACTTTTGTAGACGTTTTAAGGAGACAATAAATATAATAGAAATAATTGAATTTACTGCCATATTACATGAATCTTGTGAAACCGGTACCACAGACACTCAGTAATTTTTCCAAAAATTAAATAGTTTAAAATTGAGTTGGTCTTTGAGGTTATCTTAATTAAATGGTGCATCAATAAAATTAAGAGGTGCATCATCATGTATATATATAGTATTAATTTAGCTCCCAAATAAATAAAAATAAATAATTGACCACATCCATGCTCTTACATTGATGTAACACTGCGTGATGAGCTTAAACAAAAGGCTGTTAAGAAATAAATTTAAAGATAAATATTAGGTATACACATAAATTTTATACAAATAATATATAAAAAAAAAATTTATCTACTAATATGACTTATATAATGAAAAAAGTTGTTTGTACTTAAAAGTAATTATTTATATAACAATACATGTTAACGTGTCAGTTATTAATATGTTGAAAATCACGTTAAACTATATTGAGCTTAAATTTTAGAGAAATAATATTTACAGTTTTAGAGTGTGTAAACGTCGCACAATCTCTTAGAAAAAAATAAATAAATATAATATTTATATAAAATAAAATTAATTTTTTAATAATAAATTATATTTTTTTAAGAACAATTGTATGGCGTTTATGCACTCTATGACTGTACATACATAGCATTACTCTAAATTTTACTGTATTAAATTTCTATTTACACGTGTCATTTCTTAAATTTAGGCGTTGATTATAATGTGAACTGGTCCCCGCTAAAAGAGGCAGGTTTCAATAGTCTATTTTTAATCAAATATTTGAGAATATATTTATTTTTTTTATCAAATTAATTTTTTGTTTTACCCATCACTGTTTAGATTCTGCTCCGAAAATGACACATCATACCAGCAAGAAGGGCAATGGCGACATTTCGAGACCTTGGCTTATTAATGGCACACATTGTCTCCATCGAATGGGGGTAGGGTGAGAGATTCGAGGTGGCAATTAAAGAAGATGGTCGGTGAAGACCAAGCTTTCTATGAATTAATTTTATCCAACTTACTTTTCTTCTTAGTGTAAAATATAAAATAATTTTATTATTGTATTAAGTGATGAGACCAAATTATTAAG
>QEOT01008373.1:32942-96839 GCA_003123785.1 Pterocarya stenoptera | reverse complement strand
TTTTTTTTTTTTTTTTTTAATCATTTATCTTATTTGTAATGTGAACAAAAAATTGTAAATGGGTAGCTGAGATACATAAATTACTTTTATTTATTTATTTATGTAAATGTCTGTTTAATGGCAAATGGTGCTCTTTTGAACATCAACGTTGAATTTTATGAATATAATCATTTAGTTAAATATAAAATAGAATAATTACTTTAAATAATAATTGGTATAATTACAAAATCGGATGGCATGTAAAATCTTAAATTTATGATATTTCAATCTTAAAAAATAATTTAAGATAAAAATTCGGATTTCCCAAATGTAAAATTAAAATAATTAATTATATAATAATTTAATCTACCATTCTAATTATTGGTATGAGTACTCATTAAATAATCTCTATAAAATTTCCATTTAATTAGAAATGTGTCTTCATAATTGTTAATTTTTAGAAATTTTCAATTAAATAAATTCGGGAAGAAAACTTGGGGATTTTCCATTTAAATATGATTGAGAATTTTTGTTATTTAAGAATTGATAATTGATAGTTGAAAATATCTTCATCAATAATTAATAAATCATTATACAAACATATTAATTATTAATGGGACACACCACTTCTTCAATCTCTATAAAAAGTTAAAATTATATGTCTTACTTGTACATCCAAACATATACTACAATGAGACCCACCCACTTTTACAAGACCTACATAAACATCTTAATTCAACTAATTTATTACTATTTATAAAATTATGAGATACTTCAAATGTCCAAATAAAGCCTTTAGGGTTTTCATAAATATTTGTGTGAGAATTTATGAAAATTATAATGACGAGATGAGAAGAAACACTTTTACTATTTAAATGGGACGAAACCGGGTCTTATCATTAAAACAAACTCTATAATTTTTGTCAATTGGTTTACATCTAATTCTCGACCTCCATGAATATTTGCTCGAAGGCAATGAAGTAGTCAATAAACTTACAAATTTTGGTACATTTTAATCAATTTTTATTTTTCGTGTTTATCCCAACTTCCAAAACAATTAATCATCTAGATAAGGTAGAGTTGCCTAATTTTAGACAAAGAATCTTTGTATGTTTCTTTCTTACATTATTAATAGATTGTAATTAGTTTATCATTTTTGCACAAGTTTAGCCTTGGTATCTCTTCTAATCTTAAGCTCTTACCTATAAAAAAAACATATTCTCCTTTGCCGTAATTAAGAGCAGATTGTTTCCTTCAGTATATTTGTAAGAGTAATGAAATAATTTGAGTTATAATATTTTATTGAGTTTTGAAAAAATAGAGAAAAAAATTAAATAAATATTAGTTTTGTTTTGAAATAAAAAAAAATAGAATTAGTTTTTTTGTTTTATTTAAAATTTTAAAAAATATAATAATTATATAATGATTAGATAAAAAATTTAAAAATATTTTATTTTTTTAATAATGTTTGAGAATAAAATATAATGTTATAGAACAGCTGTATTTTCAAACGAATCTTAATCAGATAGTGCTGAACCGGGTCAGGGACTCAGGGTAGCGTGAACCCGTGTCCCAAACAGAAACCCTTGCCATCTTTATTCTGAGTTGAGTTTTCATAGCTAGGGTTTTGTCTCGTAGAGTAGTACAACCCACTGCTGGCTCCTGCTTTGTTCTACGTTCCATTTCCATAGTTGCAGTCACACATTGGAAGAGAGGGGAGAATGTTGGACATCAATATCTTCCGTGTAGAGAAGGGTGGCAACCCCGATCTCATCCGCGAATCTCAACGACGCCGTTTCGCCAACGTCCAGCTCGTCGACGAGGTCATTGAGCTCGACAAAGAATGGCGAAAACGTACAGTTCCTACCTCCTCTCTCTTTCTCTCTCGCGCGCGCCATATTTTGTAAATTTAGTAATGTTCCTTATGGATTTTTTTAACCTTTTGTTTTTTAATATTTCGGTACTGATTTTTAGTTCAATTCGATCTCGAGAATCTTCGAAAGGATCTTAACAAGATCAACAAGCGAATCGCTCAACTTCGAATTGTGAGTGCTGCATACTTTTCCCTTTCATTTGTTTATGATAATTTTTTCCCGTTTTGGTTGTTATTGTTTCTGGTTATTGGAAATTAGAGCGTAAAAAAAACCAAAAAGGAGTTACTAAATCATCTTGATGAAAAGCTTGAAACATGTTTTGGTTTATTACCCATATTGTTGGAAATTTGTATTATGCCGTGAATGAATCTTTTGTTAACAATTACGAAAAGAAAAGGAAAGGAAAAAAAGTATTTTTGAGATATATACCCTTTAATAGTAGTAGTTTGGAGAAAATATTTCTGTAGAATATGGCTGTCCTGTTCTAAACAGGACCGTTTTGGTGAGGACACATTTTGACATTGGGCAATGGAGTGCCGAAGGATGGGACCCTATGGACACAGATTGGTACCACTGCACGTTGAAAGGCATGCCTTTCTGGTATAAACCAAATGATGGATAATATTTCTTGTATAAAAAAAAAGGATCTTGTATATGGAATTGTATGAGGATATGCTTGGTGGGATGGACGTGGGGTTGGTCGTATTTTTTTTTCTTGCTTTATATATAGAAAGTGGAAAATTTTCAAGCGGGCATGCTTAGGAATGCGGTTTATGTATGCTTGCATATAAGCCAACTATATGGGATTGTAAAAAGAGTAAAGCTATACCCAAGCTGTTACACCACACACCCCCATATGGGCTTGCCAGTGTGGCTTTTATTTATTTTTTTAAAATGCAAAACGTACGGTCTGTGATTCCCCCCCAGTCTCTTCCCGAGCTACTCCCCTCCCCTCCGTGCATATCTCTCTCTCTCTCTCTCTCTCCCCCCCCCTCCCCCAAGCATGGTCTCGGGGAGCTTCTTGCCTTCCCGTCTGCGTTTCAAAGCCCCCTGGTAATCTTCCATTGCTTTCTCGAGAGGCTGTAGATGAATTTATTTCTATTTTTCTCTCTATTGCTTCATAAGAGTGCAAAGCTCTAGATGTGACTGAAATTATGATTGTAATATACTAAAGGAGGTCCCACAGATTGCGGTTCTTATGTAATGGACTTTATCGCCTGTGTTTTTTTTTTTCTCAGTACCTATTCAGGAAGAATATCCTAAAATATCCAAAACAAACAGGCTGGGGGGTGTAGCTCGGGGAGATTCACACCGCCCGCCAGAAGGGGGGGGGGACCAAACTGGCGGGAAGAAATTCAGACCGTGCGTTTATATGGGATTGTAAAAAATGTCATCCTCCATCCCATGGGGTTGCTCATATTGTTTTTTTCTTGCTTTATATACAGAAAATGGAAAATTTTCAAGCAGGCATATATAGGCGTACATTTGATGTATGCTTGCAAATAAGCCAATTTATTTGGGATTGTAAAAAATGTCATCCTTCTTTTGAAGAGTTAAGGATCCAGAATTTGAAATTTGAATTATATTAAATATGTATGACCATAAGCTGTTGGACTTAATATTTCTTGAATATTAGTAATTTGAGTATTCTGTTTTTGTTGGTTTTTAAGTAAGTTCTTGGGTTCATTTGGTATGAAGCTGAATTGTGATTTTGTATGCAAAAAAGGCTGGTGAAGACACCACTGAGATGATCAAGGATACGGAAGAAAACAAGAAGTCAGCCACGGAGGGAGAAGTTAAAGTTCGGGAAGTTTTAAAACAATTGAATTCAAAATTAGAAACCATTGGAAATCTCGTTCATGATTCTGTTCCAATCAGCAATGATGAGGTATATGACTTGGAACATTTTGTTTTATTTCATTTTACCTTAGTGCTTATTCTGATATTTGAATTGGTTATTGTGATGTAGGCAAACAATGCGGTTATCAGATCATGGGGTGAGAAACGGTTGGAGCCAAAACTAAAGAATCATGTTGAGCTTGTTGAGCTCCTTGGGATTGCAGATTTAAAGAAAGGTACTATATTGTTGTCATCCAATATTAAGGCAAAAACTTCTGTTCTAAGCTTGAAAGCATTATATCTTATTGTAGCAACATATAGTGTATAACTCAATTTATGCATGGGTTTGGCACTGGTTCTCTTGCACTTATTATTGGGTTTTTATTTATTTATTTATTTTTATTCTTGCTAACATACAATTAGTGTTACTGTGTTTCAGTGGAGTCACCTCAAATCTACATCGATTGAGGTCATTATTTTTTTAACACTTCCTTTGGGTGCTTCTTCTGGTTTGACATATTTACACTTTGTGATATGACTATTTAGAAAAGGAAAAAACTATTTTTGTGTACACTTTCTGTTAGAAGAGATGTATGGTAAGTGTAAAAGCATGAATATCTTGTGTCTACTTATCAAAAAAAAAAAAAGCATGAATATCTTGTGTCTGATTTTATTCAGTCTAATTTGATCAGCTTTCAGATTTGAATGTCTAGACACTTATAAGAAAATGTAAAACCATCAATTTACGACATTGGTGGTGGGTAAGTTGTTTTCTATTCAATGAGATTAGAATCTTATAATGTGCAATAAGTTACCTTGCTAACTCAATTGCAATGTCACTGATCTAATGTGGTCAGCTTTGTGAGTTTGTAACAACTTGTATTTACTTCGTTGAAAAAGTTTTTTTTTATAAGTTATCTAAGAATTGAATAGAAAATACATAAATCATAGACCAAGTACACAAGAAGCATACAAGAGGAAAATGTAACCAGAAAGTGGAAAAACGATAATGGCAGAGCTTGGCCATTGTAAGTTTGCAGTCTCATCCCGTGTGCTTTTGTCCCTTCACTTTTACTGCCTGGATATATTTCTCTGTAGTGTGATAGCGGGCCTTCATAGCGCTCAAACTGTCTTAACAAATTATATACTCATGCTAGTTATATCAGTCGTGGAACTAATTTGATTCCTAATCCCAATATGCTTCAAATTTGTAGGTACTGATGTGGCTGGAGGTAGAGGTTTCTACTTGAAAGGAGATGGAGTGCGTCTTAATCAAGCTCTGATCAACTTTGGTCTTGATTTTTTGGAGAAAAGAGGATATACACCATTGCAGACTCCATTTTTCATGAGAAAAGATATCATGGCAAAGTGTGCTCAATTAGCACAATTTGATGAAGAACTTTACAAGGTAACATTTGTACACTTCTGCAAATGTCTTTAATACTATGGCCCAGAATAATTATTTTAAATGTCTAAGCTTGCTTATTTTGCATTTTAAATGTTTTGGTTTTATTTGGATGCAATATTGTCTATTTTGAGTTTTTACTTGTTACTTAGTAAATGTAAAAATCCATAAGTTTGAGAATCTTTCAGTGGACCTTTCATGCTCCTTCTTGTCACGGCTGGCTAATTCTTCATAGATAAGAGTGTGTTTGTAGCTGAGTCTTACATCAGAAAAAAGACGAATGCCTCATTTAAGTTCTTTTCCTGCAACCTATCGTCAGGTGTATAAGCTAATTGTTTCAGTTGGCTGATTGGAATAGGTAACTGGTGAGGGTGATGACAAATATCTGATTGCTACATCTGAACAACCACTTTGTGCATATCATTTGGATGATTGGATCCATCCTTCTGAGCTACCCTTAAGGTTGTAATATCTTGTTGAAGCCTTTTCATGTGTAGAAAAGCATGGTTGTTGACATTTGTTAAGAATATTCATTTTTTTCCAGATATGCTGGTTATTCGTCCTGCTTTCGTAAAGAGGCTGGTTCACATGGTCGAGATACTCTGGGGATATTCAGAGTTCATCAATTTGAGAAGGTTGAGCAGTTTTGCATTACCGGCCCGGATAACAATGAATCTTGGGCAATGCACGAGGAAATGATGAAAAACTCTGAGGATTTCTACAAGATGGTATTATTATTATTATTAATGCAATCTACAATACAGTATTATCTTCATAAATACTTGTATGCAATTAATTTTCCATTTCTTTGAAAACTCTTGATTGGCATATCAGACTAGGTTGGTTATTTGCATGTTGCATGACCTTGGAGACCCACGAACAAGTTTTGATGGTCCAATTTCTGTGTTTTTTCTCTTTTAGAGACTGATGTGTTTGTGTTTCATGTGTGAAATTGCGTGTATAAGTGGAGAAGTACTGAAATATTTTTGTGACTTCTGGACTTGTGTATATAAGTGAAACAGGTTGAACCCCTTTCTCTCCCCACTTTTTGTAGGAGAACATGGGGTCCTGTATAGGAATTCCCCTTAGTGACATGATGGTCATTCTCAATTTAGTAGTGCCTTGCTTTTTAAGTCCTGAATCTGATTCATTTCTCTACATTGCAGCTAAACATTCCCTATCAAGTTGTTGCTATTGTTTCTGGTGCTCTCAATGATGCAGCTTCCAAGAAGTATGATTTGGAAGGATGGTTTCCTGCATCTCAGACTTACAGGGAGCTGGTGTCCTGCTCAAACTGTACAGACTATCAGTCAAGAAGATTAGAAATTCGATTTGGGCAGAAAAAGGTAGATCCTGTAAATTTTTTTTATTATGTCTGAGCCAAGCCATAGGGTAATTACAAATTCCTGATTGCCAATCAGGGTGCCTCTATCAACATCAATATTGAGTATATCAGTGAAAAAAAGTTAATGGGAACATACAATTGACAAGAAAATATTTCTAATTGAAGAATAAAAACTTTGAGAAACTTCAATGCTGTAATATATTAATCTTAAGTCTAGTAATTTTAATTTATTTCCTATCATGTATAAGTGAATTTCCCTCTTTAAGTTCGTGATATCATCCAAAATTTTATTTTAGCCAACTAGGACAGTACTAATTGCTTTGGAATTTTGGGCCCAAAATGAGGATGGTCCAAAGAATGAGAAAAAGATATTTCTCTTGGGTGCTGTAGTCTTTAAACCATGTCAAATACAATAAACATCAGGTTCTGTTTGCTGGTACAAAATGGATTGTATGCCTTCCTTGTAGATAAATTGTACCTGAGAAAATTCTTTTTTCTTTTTATTTTTCATCAAATAAATCATACTTGGGAAATTGAATTCCAGGCTTAACAAACTTTGATTGTAAGGCTGATAAAAAAAAATGGTATGCAAGAGCTATTGAAACCTTGATTGACCCTTTTCCTTTCTGAGATAATGATGCCCATTAATTTTTGTGCTGTTGCAGAGCAATGAGCAAGCAAAGAAATATGTTCACTTATTGAACTCGACACTAACAGCAACAGAGAGAACAATATGCTGTATACTTGAGAACCATCAGAGGGCCGATGGTGTTGAGGTACCGGAAGCCTTGCGGGAATTTATGGGTGGAAAGACCTTCCTACCTTTCAAGAACAAGCCAGCCGATGAAGCCAAAGGGAAGAAACCAAAGGCCTAATTTATTGTTTAACTAACCTTTGACTGAGAACTAGATGGGAAGTACTTAAAATTTCAATGTTATTATACACCCCCACTCTATTTTTCCGGAAAAAAAAAAAAGAAGCAAAAACAATGGGTGGAAACAACATGAAATTAGATTGTTTTGATGCAATATTGTTCGGAAATTGAAAGGCCTATTTTGTGATCTTTTCTAAAAGCTGATTTTGCGATGGGAATAGTTGTTACCTAAATATATCTTGGATTATATCGATTTGTGTACCATTTGAAAGCTTGCATTTTGTAGCAAATATGGATGTATATGTCCAAAATTTGCATGAGATCCATTTTCATGGTTATGGAGATAGAAAATTATCTTCAAATCTGACGAGAGCATATAAATATCCCCGTGGCCTGAATCTAACTGCTTCAGCTCAAACTATTTACACATGATCTTGTGATGAATTGATTTGTAGCATGTTCCGGTAACTTTTTTTGCGACCTATCGGTGATGAGTCTGGCCGTATATGTAGCACAAATCGAAATCGAGCTAAGTACAAGTGATATTATAAATCTAGTATTTCTGAATCTGCAATTTTCTCCCCTTTTGCAGGACACGAAAATCCATTCAATACGGTCAAGCTGGCCCACAATTCACTTCAATTATGAAACTGGTTGAAAAGAAGAACATGATTTGGAACATTGGATCCAAAATATTGGGCAGAATTCTGTAATGAGAATTTTTTTAAATTCCCTCCTTTCTGAAGCATAATGTTCTTATAAATTCCTTGCCAGAAGTCAATCTAGCTAACTATTGAAAATTAGACTTTTTGAACTAGAGTCCATTAAGAAGAGGTACTCTCTTTTGCCTTCTAAGATCAGATGTATAGAAAAAAAAGTGTCACATCCTTAATTTGCTCATTTAATTGTCTGTCTTGCATTAATGTATTTGGACAACATAAAGATACTTTTTATGCCAATTATTTGCGTATTTGTCTTAATGCAATGCGTGCAATTCATTGCTTGTTTTTGTCCAAATGCAATCATATTCATCCCTCGTTTTCCCTGCTGAATGTTCGATTTCCCCGCTTAGGATACCAATCTCCCACTCAATTATGGAGGCCTAGGGCCATTTCAAGAAGCTCTCGATGTGATCTATGGGGATCACATTTTTTTAAATTTCAAGTTAAAAAAGGAAGTGATATGAATATAGATAACTTGTGGATTTAGCTTAGAAAATAGGGCAAAAAGTCTTTGTGGTATATATGTGAACGGTACTACTGAAATTGAAAAAGCTATATATGATATATATATCTCTGAACATCACAAAAGGAAGTTCTAACTTCAAGGAGGCAGCCTTAGTTCTGCAATGGCTTGTAAAGACTAAGGTTTTGAGAGAATATTTGGCATTTGTAATTTATAACTCAATTCAAAACAATAAACATAATGATCAAAACAACGGTGAAGGCAATCTGACACCGTTATTTTGCACTAAAATAACATACATGCAATGCATATTTTTGAACCAAAATATAGTCTTTTGATTCCTAACAAACGTTTGTAAAATAAACATCTGTGCTACCATTCAATCTTGTTGTTTTATCATGCAGAAGCTCTATCTGGATCAATCTCCCATGTGATCATGCTCAGCAGTTTGATTGTGTGTATATATATATTATATACAGCTAGCTCTGATAAATTCACCTTTAGATTTTTACCTGTTGTGTAAGGGGTCGGGACAAGAGGGTACTTGTCTATTGCTGGCTGCGAAAAAGCCCTGATCATTTGCCGCATTATTAGAGCCTTTCTTCAAAACTTGAGACTTGTCTGCATTCTCCACCTTCTCTTTTAGATTTCTAGCCCCCAAAGCTTCATGGTGTAAAGCAGAAATAATTAAGAAAATAAGTAAGAGGCACCCTACTTGAGTCCTTGAGATAAACATGGCTTCTCAAGATCTAGAAGAAAACTGTCTTCTCTCCTTGCTTTGTCCCTTCTAATTTAAACTTCCTCTTCGAGCTTAAGACAGAAAAGGATGAAGATCAGTTAGAGAGAGAGAGAGAGAGAGAGAGAGAGAGAGAGAGAGAGAGAGATGCTGAACTTGTGAGTTGTGAGAGAAGTCGTTGGTTTTGGAAGGGGGAGAGGAGTGAGGTGTATTCAAAAGGGAGTGAGAAAGGAAAAAGATTATGGTCAAATTACAAAGCATGGAAAACGAAGGATAGAGAGAAGCTGAAGTTGTAGTGCAAATTGGTTGGTTTTAAAGGGAGAGTGAGGGGTATATTATATATATTCAGAGTGGGTGTGTGAAAGGGGAAAAAAAAATAATATTTTGGTCAAATTACCAAGCATTAGACAAATTAGGTTTTTGTTTGCTCATCTCCAAGACTAAACAGGAATCTACAGAACTTCCAGAAAGAGCATGAACTTCAATGAAATGTGTTTGAGTTCCTCAACAACCAGTCCTCTGACCAGCCAATAATACTCAACTTCCAACACAATGCCAATATATAATCTAAACCAAGTAGTGCAGCTAAAATATTGTCTCCAAAAGTGCCTCATTTTCAGGATCTTAGATTTGACTTTTCCTTTAGTTGTTATTGCTGTCTTCATTTCTTCTGTCTTCTACATGAGTCTTAAATGCTAACGTCCATGTTAATGCAGTTCTCTAGGAATGTCTGTACTTCTATTTCTAAATTATGTTTTTTGTTTCACAAACTCCGGTGCTTGCCTTTTGAAGTAACAACATAAGCTTGTTAAAAGGTTTCTTTAGCTCTGGCTTTGTTGGGGTTTAGGTTTCATGTATATATTATATTTTTTCTCTGGTTTGTTTGATCCTGTTTTGGACTTTGCTTATGGCAGCTGTTACATTGTCATGATCTCCTTTCTTTAGTATGTAATCTTTAATGTTGGGATTTGTCTAACCTAATCTCTCTCTCTCTCTCTCACTCTTTCATTTTATACTTTCTTTGTTTCTTTTTTTTTAACAGTTTTTAGTGTTTTGTTGACCTCCATCGTTTATGCCTCGTTTAGATTCAAAGATGAGTTGAGATGGTTTTATATCAGTTGAATAAAATATTGTTAGAATATTATTTTTAATATTATTATTATTTTGGGATTTGAAAAAATTGAATTGTTTATTATATTTTGTGTGAAAATTTGAAAAAATTGTAATGATGAGATGAGTTGATGTGAGTTCTGAATGAATTAAGCATGCTCTAGCTATATGGTCTCATTGAGAATGAAGCCTATATAAAATTGCATTACAATAGAACGTACAACATCAAGTTATGTCAGTTTGTGGGTTTACTTTTGTGGAATCTGTTTTTGGCCAAAGCATTTATCTTATTTAAGTGATCTATGCATGTTTATGTTTTTTGTGGCAATAAACTATTTACTGAGAATAATTCTAAAAGAGTTCATGCCCTTGATTTATAAAGAACTTCAAACTGACTAAAAAGGAGCGGGTCTAGCGGAAGACTTGATATTCATACTCTCTCTCATGAATGTGACCTTATGCTGATCTCTTACCTGATCACCAAGAACAAAGTGGTACTAAAGTGATAAACAATAATAATAAATATGAATTAAATTGATAAACATTAATAATGATAGATATCAGTTTGATGTCCTTGGTAACTTGCATGTGAAGATTCAGATTCTTGATCTCGTGGAAGTAAACCTCTTTCCACAAACGTTCCAATATCTTTGATTTTTTTTTCTTCTTTCCTTTCAATTTTATAAGAGACAATGGAATACTTCACAGTGGACAGGAAGTCCAACTCCCTTTATTTTATTTACTCTCTCTCTCTCTCTGGATCGAACGAAGTCTTCCTTTTAAATTCACTAGGTTCTTAGGAAATGTGTCAATGGCCGATTCTGGACTAAGCAACTGTCCTGAAGTATGTATTTAAAAAATAAATAGGGTGTGAAACGAACTGATTCTATATTGGAAATTTGGAATAAAAAAGTATGATTTATTTATCAGACAACTTTTAATAGAGAGAAATGCTTTACCTACAAAGCGATCTCACAAAAATAAACCTGCAAACTGATATGATTCCATTTAATAGATTAAACTTAGTTTTACAATTTAACGTACAACATCTATCCACATCAAGTTTTGGATTTAATTTTGTAAGATTTCTTTATGACTAAACACTTCTTTTTAATAAAAAATGAGAGTAAAATATCAAAATTAGATTATGTTAAGCAAAATGCACGATTGATGGTCATTGTATATGGACAAGTTGCATTTAATTAGATATCGGTGATATTATCGTTTTAAGATTGGGAGTTTGACTCTAAAATTACTGTCTAGGCAGGCTGGTTTGGTTATATAAAATCAAACTATCTCGTCTCATCTCATATAATCATTACAACTTTTTCAAACTTCCACACAAAATATAATGAACAATTCAATTTTTTCAAATTTCGAAACAAAAATAATATTATAATAATATTTTATTCAAATTTCAACAAAACATCTCATCTCATCTAAATTGTATAACTAAACGAGGTAGTTCAGATGAGGATTGCCATCTCATCTCACCAACCGAGGCTCTTTTTTTTTTTTTTCCAACTTCCAAGTTTGAACTTGATAATTAGGTTGATCGACAGTGTGGATCACCATTGAACTTCAGTCCAAACTGCCCCAAAAATGATAATCATCAAATTGTATTGACTTTTGAGCACCAACTAAAGATTTTTAAGTTCAAATCTTGACTTAGGGTGCTTGTTAAAGCAACCTAATCCGACACTTAGACTTTTAACAGCCACTAAGAATGATCTTTAATTGCCTAGTGCCTCCCCTTTTGACAACATGAATTTAAAGTTTTTATTAGTGGGCTTTCCTTTCTTCAAATTCACTGTCAATGGGGCAAACAAAATGGATAAAACTCTCCCATTAATCATAATTTAATGATACATGACAGTAATTATAATTTAAATTCATAATCATAATAGGCACAATCACAATCAGTTTATGCAGAAAAATATTCCCGCACAACATTATTTCTCTCAATTAAAATTTGCAGCATAAAGGATTGTCATATCTTTGATGTCTAGTGCATGCCTAGCAATTATTGCTATTTAACTTAAACGAATAACAAAAAGGAAAAAACAAGAGGTTTCTACCTGGATATTTAACCCACCTCTATAAAGGACATCTGTTCCAACAAAACTGAATAGAAACTCACAGTATTCACATTGGATTTTATGTAAATTCCCATCACTATCTTAACCATCAAGCACTTTTTAACCTACCCCTTGTGAGCAATAGATACCTTCTGGTTGCAAGTATAAAAACCCAAGAAGTTGCAGATATTTTCTCCTTGATCATCAAAAGAAGTGCTGAGCTGAGAACAGTCTTCAAGATCTGAGCATCCAATCCCTTGAAATAGCCTGCTATTCCTTCACTTCTCCATATAGCATAGAGAACACCTGGCACTGTTTTGTGGGATTTTCGCCGATCTTTCTTTGTTCCATCATCATTTGAGTCCACAGCTTGAATCATGACCTTGCACCTGTGTGCAGTTAAATCCAAAAAAGTTATAAATACCAAGGCTTAACATGTAGCAGCATGAGAGCATGAAAGTAAAGTTTACATTCTTTAGAGAAGTAAGAGTGATAGAACATTTCGCACCTAATTGCAGGATATGTCAGAAATGTCGCAATACTCTTTGAAATTGCACCTAACAAAAAGGCTGAGAAGGCAGAAAGGGATTCTGAGGACATACTATTCCCGGCTTCATTCTGTTTTCTCTTCAAGAGTCTCTGTTTCAACTGATCGAATACTGTATACTGCAGTATGATATAATTTAAGTCTAAGTCGGTTTATTCTTCAAACCAAATGTCTGGTCAGGTAACTCAAGAATGGCACTACAACGTGAAGTGAAGGATTTGAGACGATACAAAATATACTTCTAAGCCAATAGGCCAGGTCAAATACCTGAATTGCAGGGTTTGAGGTCAGCAGAAGAGAGATGCCGAGGCCATCAAATGCATCACTCCAAGTTCCCTCCGTAAGGGTCTTCCAAAGCCCTTTGGATTTACCAAATGCACTTGTCTGCATCCTAGAGGAAGCTGTATCCAGGGGCTACACAGTGATAAACAGATAGCCTAATATTAGCCTTCAATATCTGTACATATTTTAGCCAAAACTGGTGGAAGAGGAAAAGGAGTAATGTATATGTTAAAGCAATAAAATTATAAGATTGTCATCCCCCACCAAAAAAAAACTATAATCCCCCCCCCCCTCCCCTCCCTCCTCCAAGTTCATCAAACTACATTCAAATAGCAAATAATTAACTGGAAATGTAATACACGGTATGATAGAAGTTGAACTAGTGCTTTCACTTTCTTTTATAGGTAAAACTAATGCTTCCACTTCCTATTAACAAGTAATCTCAGGCTGTACATGCCAAAACCAAAGCCCCAAGTTCCGTAATCCTCTAGCAGAGAAACTCATTCATGTCTGTCTCATTTCTTTCCTTATTCAAATCATCACACCTTTTTTTTGCAATCTTTAAAGAAACCAAATGGAGCATTACATGAAAATATAATTCATATATATATATATATTTCTAAAGAGAAATGTTTGGTTCACATAGACATTTCTAAATATAATTAATTTTGGTTCCAATACCATATTCTATTTTCCCAACATCATATTTGAAATATTCTGCACACATGGATACTAACATTAGGAATATAGTTACTCATAAAATGAAAATCACAAATATAGTTGTCCAGAACAGTAGTTTTGGCACCTATTAGATTTTGGATTTTACATTGTGTAATGAGGGAATACCAAAATGAAGGAGGTCTGGCCTTTCAATGGCTTACCTGTGTCGCAATGGCAGTGCAAGCTCCAGCAGCAGCTGCAATAACTAAGTTTGCTTTTGTTCCTATTCTTTTGGCACCGCTTCTTTCCAAATATAGCCTTTTGAAGTAGCTGTAGCCATAAAAGTAGACAAACTGTGCAATGAAGGATTGCAGGTTTTTTGTACCCAGGCCCTGGTATAGTGAAAGAACCTGATGGGTAGAAATTGCTTCTCTTAAGACATCAAATAGGTTCCTACAAAAACCATAAAAAGGGAAATCAAATAAACTATCATAGCCAAATCAAAGAGCTGACCTCTGACTTACGAATTCTGTGCTTACATAAGATGTAAATCTCAGCTTCAAGCTACATTTTACCTAGGATGCTGAAACCATTGAATAATCCAGATTTGAAAAGAGTAATTGGGGAACACACAACAGCCATTGTGTAGATGCATTGCTATGAGAAGTTAGAACATATGAGGAGCATATTTCATGCCCATCTCCAACTCCACTAAGGATACAAATAATATAACAAGAGCAACGAGACTATAGGATGCTCAATCAGAAAAAGTTCAATTCTATAGGCTCTTCTAAGGAAAGAAGCATTACAACTTTGTTTAGGTTGCATTTGCTAATATAACTGTATTCCGGCCAGTAGAAATTAAACAGTTTGGTAAGCAAAAGACAATTCAGAAAGCAACCTCTATACAGCTAAATTATAGAAAGCAATGTTATATGCACTTGGGACAAGTGATTTATAACCATTTCATCAATGAAATTATTGTTTAACCGATCCAAAGAAAAACAAGTGACTTATATAACTATTTATGTGTGTACACGAAGATACATGGCATAAAAAATATCTCATAATCATTGGTGCCAAACAACTCTCCTACTAAATGAAAAGTTTTTGTACTACAGACATTCGACCTAACACTAAACTTTTCCATCATAAAGCACCTCACATGATATTATTAGAATGGCTAGATGGAAGAACCATGCAGTGTGCACCATGGATAATTCTAAAAACCAGACAAGATGACATCACGCTTGAAAATAACAAATTAAGAAAACTTCAGGACTACATTTACACAGTTTTAAAGGGGAAACCAGCGCCCACCAGATGTAATCGTAAAAGCCAACCAGACAACATGATACCACTCTTGAAAAATGAACAACCACGAAACAGTTTCAGAACTATATCCGTTTTTTAAGGGTGCCAGATTTACATAGTCTTTATGCTAAAGGCTATCGCATACCCATAAACAAACAATATAAAAATAAAAACAAAAACAAAAAAGAGATAATTGGATTTTGAGTTGCCTGACAAACTACAGACACAAAATATGAAACTTTTCATTGACAAAAGTAATGGACGACAAAAAAAAAAAAAAAAAACTCAACAATTAGAGGTACCTTAAAGCCTAGACTACCTTCTTATATATATATATATATATAAAAAATCTAGACTGCCAATTGCATCATAAAATTCTTTCCTTTTTTTTTCCCGAACAACTGCTCATTAATATAACTTCAAATTCGCTTAAATATAATTAACCCCAACCCAGCTTGTTTGATCTGGGAGACCTTTTAACTCTTCGTATATCACGTTGAGCTTTTCATTTGCCAACTAATAAAGAAAGCATGAATCTTTTTTTTTAAGAACACCATAAGAGCTGAAATGTCTCTTACAACCGAATTACATTAACATACAGAGGCTATATAAAACCAGTACAGTCATAAAACAAAAATAAGCTAATATAAGACTTTAACAGATAGATAAACACTGACCATGATGAAAGAAAGAAAAATACAGGTCCAGATCATGAAACGACAAATTATGATGAAAGATTGGAAGAAAACAAATGATCATTTGAGAAAACGAAAAGATGGGTAACCTGTATTTTTGCTGGCCATCGGCTCGAACATCGGCTTGGTACTTCGTCTTACAAGTATCAAGCGGGTACAAGATGGTGGTGCTCAAGAGGGATCCTATGGCCCCTGAAGTTGCCTCCGACAGAGATTCCAGATCAAGATCCATCTCCAATTTTCAGTATTCCTCAAAAACTCGAAAACAAGAATACACACGACTGTACATATCTTTATATATATAGATAGAGAGCGGGGCATAAACCAGTTAGGTGAAACCGCGGAAGAGAGAGAAGGCGATGGAAAGTAGAAACGTCCATGAAGGTAGCTGGGAAAGGAAATGCAATTTTTTCTTGTCTAATCATATGTGAATGTGTCTTGATGGAAAGTGACGCCAAGACCAACGAAATGGCTTTTTCTTGGAATTGAAAAACGTGATTGGTCTTTCACCGTCCTACTATTTTATTTTCTTCTCTTTTTTTCCTTAATTAATTATAATTTTTAAGTGAATTATTTGCAACTTTCTTTTGAGGAATTTACCTCTTTATACTTTTTGTTCTTCCATTACATGAATATTACACTATTTCATTAAATGGATTATAGTAAAAGTAGGAGTTGTTTTTTGATAAATTAAAATTACATCTTGCACTATAAGATTTCATACAAATAAATTTATAAATTGATATAATTTTATGTGATCTGTTAGATCTATTTTATATTAAAATTGACTTTACAATATGACGTATTGCATTAAATCGCGTCAATTTATAAATTTATTTTTATAATTAAAGTATTTTTTTTATAAAAAGTAAGGCAATCCAAATAGATTGTACAAAAAAAAAATCATTTATATATCTAAATTGGAGTTAAATGATAATTGTATGTTACTTTAATCACCATTATTAGGCTTTAATTTACAGGTGAGAAAGTCATAATAATTACCTTGACATCATATAATATAAAGTGCAAGTTTATTAATCTTACATATTTGTTACCATCTATATTTAAAGTTAAGGTACAACTTAACCTCACTTATTTGTTACCATGTATAAAGTTATGGTCTTTATTATTTTTAAATTTACCATATATTTTTAAAATCATAACTTTTTAATCCTAACAAACACCCAATTCCACAATAAATTGTTATAAGCAAGAAAATTTAAAACAAAATAATATATAGGTCGGTCGAATGATTCGACGATCCTTTATTAATTTAGAGATAATTATCTTAATTGCTGCTTTTAACACAATCTATATAATAGATTAAGATATGGCGATCGGGGATTGTAACTGACTATCATATCCTATAATCCGATTAACGGTAATATTCTATAGTTCGTTATTTTGAAAAGATTTTTAAAGAATATTACCTTATATATTATATCAAATGCTTAAATTATCATTTTTATCACAATAGTGGCAAAATTTTGATAATTTAAATCCAAATTTGTTTCTTGGAGGTACCTACACTTTGGTGTTTAAAATTTACCAAATAATCCAAATTTTTTTTTTAAAGATTTTAAAATACTTATTGTCATAAGTATAATGAATAAAATCAATAAAAGTCATTAGTTTTGTAATTTGATGATATTGTGGTATGAAATAAATAATATTTAATTTATCAACAAGTTCTTCTAGTCTCCTTCCCCATTCAGAACACTCTTCTCTAAATCCCAGCCGTCCGATCACAAACTGAAACAGAGAGTGCTTTTTTCTTTTTGAAAACAAATGTAAAAGATATATATATTGTTTCTGTCCGAAGGCTGAAGCTTCCTCTCTCACTTGAGGATTTGCCAAAGCCTTTCTCCGTAGCCGCCAAACCCCTCTCTCTCTTCTTGCTAGGGTATTCCGGTTCTCTTCTTCGAGCTCTCCATTATAACTCACAAGGTATTGTTAATCTTCAGCCCATTTTTCCAGGTTTATTAGCACCTGTGCCTTCATTTCCATCACAGTCTTCAATTTGCTTTGAACACAAGTTTTTATTTTTTTTCATCATCTTCTTCTTTACCCAGTTCTTGTCCTCGAAGGCTCAGTAATTAGGATATTTGTATTTATGCCATTGCTTTTGCGCGAGCTTCTATGATTGGCTTTTTTTTTTTGGGGGGGTTGGGGGGTTTGCATTCTTTGAAGATTTTTCAATGGCGAAAGCTTCAGCCGGGACAACAAACCCGTACGGACGGACTGGGGTGCGTATCGTGGTTGCAGGGGACCGAGGCAGCGGTAAATCGAGTTTGATTGTGACGGTTGCAGCCGAGAACTTCCCGGCGAACGTGCCGCCGGTGTTGCCTCCGACGAGGCTGCCTGAGGACTTCTTCCCTGACCGCGTGCCCATCACAATTATCGACACTTCGTCTCGGTATCGTTTCTACTCTTCAAGTTTTTATTTTTGAAGCTCTGTTTGGTTGGTGATAAACTTAAGGAAATTCAAAGTTGTTATTTTGATGTTGGATTAGAATATTGCATTATATCATTGGACGAGAGTCAGTTTATTTACTTAACCCAGACAAAGGTATTCAGTTTATTCTTGCTTTATTCATAGTCTCCGTATGGTTGATGAGGATGTGTATTGCTGTAGGGTTGATGAGGAAGAGCATGAAAAGAAAAGACACTGAGATTCTAAATTGGGGTTAGGCTTTGGTTATTTAATGCTCGTGAAAATTGTCAAAACTGCACGAATTTGTGGTTCAGTTATTCTGCTTCATTTGCAAAGCAAATATTATATGTTCTCTCTTAGAATAGGAAAATACTTTGTTCAATTTCCATTTTCAGTCGCGTGCTATTCA
Organism: Pterocarya stenoptera; assembly: GCA_003123785.1. Lineage (NCBI taxonomy): Eukaryota > Viridiplantae > Streptophyta > Magnoliopsida > Fagales > Juglandaceae > Pterocarya > Pterocarya stenoptera. Next base: position 78,073 of record QEOT01008373.1, on the reverse strand, counting down.
TTTGACAATGTGCAAATGCGTGTTTTTTTATCAGTAAAGAATAATTTTATTAATGAGAAAAGTAGGCATAGGCCATGTACACAACAATGTGGAAATGTGTTAAAAGGGTAAAATATTATCGGTAGATTTCTTAATTTTATTTTTTATATGCCAAGAAAACAAGAATTGGGTCTAATACAACTTTTTGGGATAGTTTGGTTTAAAATTTAGAGTGGTGAAGCCGCTTTGAGGCCTTGCGTAAAGTTGATTTCTCATGGCCCTCCTACTGACATGCATCGTTTTCTGGAACCAGGCAGCATTAAAATACAGGAGTTACAGGTTTAGCTTGACAGTTATGTATTTTTTCTGAAGAGCAGTGTGGTTGCCGACCGTTATGTCTTTTTGTTCCTATATTTGAAATAAGAAAAGTAATGCCTCTATTTACTGACTTTAGTACAATTAGCTTCTTTCAAACTGGAAATTGCACAATTTTTAGTTTCTTGCCTTTCGGATGACGAGAAAAAGGTTCTTTCAGTTTTTCTTTTTTAACGTGGGAAACACGCAAATATTTCTAGTTTGATATTGAATAATTGGTTGTTTTGTTTTTCTCAATCAGTGTGGAGGATGATGGTAAAGTTGCTGAAGAATTGAAGCGGGCTGATGCAGTTGTGTTTACTTATGCATGTGATGAGCCTACTACTCTTGATCGATTGAGTACTTTCTGGCTGCCAAAACTTCGTCAATTAGAGGTCTCTATCCTTTGTTTTCATTTTCCTTCTCCAAATATTGCTTTATTGAAAATATTTGCCGAGAGCCTGTGCACCCCTTGGATTAATCGGGACTAAGTTCTTGGACACCCTGTGCCAATAAAAAAAATGTGGAGCCACATTGATTTTAGCTATTATTCTCTCATTTGGACATCTTTAATTTGACGAACAGGTGAGAGTCCCTGTTATAGTGGTGGGTTGTAAGCTGGATTTGAGAGATGAGAACCAGCAGGTGAGCTTGGAACAAGTGATGTCACCAATAATGCAACAATTTCGGGAGATTGAAACTTGTATTGAATGTTCGGCAATTAAACAAATTCAGGTATTACACATTGATGGTCCTCTATGTATGCTTTTTAATTGATTGTATTATGTTTGGTGTCGCATTGCTTTGTGTTTCATGCACATGAAGTATTTCACATTTCTAGTGTTACTGATGGGCTCCTAGAGTACTATATATTGTTTTATTGTTTTTTTAATTGGTAAATGATAACAATGTTTTTATTATTGTTAAATGTACAGAAGCCTAGCCACATTCTGCTTATATTCCATACTTATCTCCTGGTTTTTTAAGGTATTGAGGAAGATATATTAAGAGATGATAAATGCTTTTGCTCACAAGGACACTGATTTGTTTTGGGAAGCAAAATTTCCTGTTGAAACATCAGTCTTTATTTTTTAGTCAGTAAACAAGAATTTTATTGATGATATAGATAGGCATAGCCCAAGTATGCAGGACATGATAAAGAGCGACACCTAAGCATGAGTGTCCAGTGATACAAGGAAATCATGGATATTCAAGCCATTAAAATCTATTACAATTGACCAATGGAATAAGTATTAACAAAAAGAGTTCTAAGCTCGTCCATTGATTGCTCGCGATCCTTGAAGCTTCTTTCAATGAGCTACTTTCTTTCTAGTGTTCTTGAAAGAAAAATAAAGATTGAACTGGATTGATTTACTTAAAGCTTGGGTATTGATGATATAATGATATTTTTGAACGAGTCTAGTTAGTATAGTAAATCACAACCAAATTTGTGAAATCTGGTTTGAGATCAGAGTGGAAGGAAGTTTGATTGATTGAGTTTAATTTTAATAAACGTAGCGATATATATTTGCTGATATTCTGCAAAATTGCACTTGCCCTCAGGAATAATATCCTGGCTTGGTCATGTTTGGTTCTATATGCATGACTTGCAGAAGTTGCACTGTCTAGAATTATGCCTGTCATCTATTTGCCCATTCGGGTTGACTAGTTTTGTGGTGGGTTCTGTATGGTAATAGATTTGTTTTAATTAAAATTTTGTTTGTGCGTCAAGAATTCCGTTCAAGCTAGTGACTACTCGGATTTGATTTCAATATGCTTAATCATACATTTAGGGCCCTTTTGGGAACACAACTTTCATAAAATATTCTCTGACTATTTCACTACTATTCACAAACTATTTCACTACTAATCACAGATATTATTTTGAGATATTCCTAGTAATTAAATGAGCCCTAAGTTACTCTATCTGAAGCCATTTTTGGGATTCATGCATTATCATTCTAATTGCTTGAGTTTAATTCGATTTGCAGATCCCTGAGGTTTTCTACTATGCACAAAAAGCTGTGCTTCATCCAACAGGTCCACTATTTGACCAGGAAACACAGACTTTGAAGCCCCGATGTGTGCGGGCCTTGAAGCGGATATTTATTCTTTGTGACCATGATAAGGATGGTGCCCTTAGTGATGCAGAGTTGAATGATTTTCAGGTTTCTTTTCCCCCCTTGTTTGTGACTCTTGTTGTTTTTGAAGTTTTATTTATATTTGTTTTATGTGTACTGAGAATTTGGGAATGATCTTGTAAGAATTTCAAAGGGGTTTCTCATCAATCATAGTTAATGGTATCTTTTGCTTAAATGAATGAGAGATCTAAGATTACTTGTAAACAGGTCAAATGTTTCAATGCTCCATTACAACCCTCTGAAATAGTAGATGTTAAGAGGGTTGTGGCAGAAAAACTGGCTGAAGGAGTCAATGAACGTGGGCTTACTTTGACCGGATTCCTTTTTCTTCATGCACTATTCATAGAAAAAGGCCGACTTGAGACAACATGGACTGTCCTCAGAAAATTTGGGTACAATAATGATATCAGACTTTCAGAAGATCTAATCCCTTCATCTTTCAAGAGAGCCCCTGATCAGGTAATATCTTGTTGAGGCAAATTACAGTTTTTACAATAGCCACAGTTTTACTTGAAATGTTACAATGATTTTATATGTGCTTAGTTGATATACATATATTTTTCTGGAATTGAAGGGAACCTAGTGTAGTTTTTAATGATCCATTGCCAAGAATCAGTTTCTTGTTTTGTGAATTTTTATGATGATCATCCCTGCTCAATTCAAAGTTGAGCATGAATAATTAGAAGTCATTTTATTAGCATGACATCTACAGTTCTGATTTCTTATAAGATTTTATATAATTGTATATGAACCATCTTTGTCCCCCACCACGCCAAAAAGCCCCAAAACGGAACTGCTGAATACTCTTTGTGGAGTTTTGAAGCATACAATGTTTGTTTAGAATGCTTATTGCTGGTTTTCATTTGTGTAGAGTGTGGAGCTTTGAAGCATACAATGTTTGTTTAAAATGCTTATTGCTGGTTTTCATTTGTGTAGAGTGTGGAGCTGACCAATGAAGCCATTGAGTATCTGAGAGGAATCTTTGAATTGTTTGACAGCGATCATGTATGTCTTTTTCTGTGCTCTAGAGTACTTGATTTCCCAAGTTTGTTTTAAATTATTTTATTGGCAGGAATCTTTTAATTGTATTACAGCAAACTTGTGGTAAATAAGATAATTTACAAGTTTGTTGTAAATTATCTTATCACATAACTTGGGTAATCAGTATTTACTTTGATAGCCTACAATTTATTCAAGTAGCTAAGTGTCGTATACCAACTTAAAATCATGACTGCTATTTTTCTCCCTATCAGGATGGGGTCCTGCGACCTCGTGAAATTGAAGATATATTTTCTACTGCCGCTGAGAGGTAGTTTTTTCCCTGTTATGTTCATAATTGTTAAGGGCTTGCTTTACTTTGATATTAATATGTTCCATGACCATGAAGCATCCTGTGCACCTTCATGTTAAGTTAACCAATCTGCATGCTATCTGTTTTGAATTATGTTTGTTAAGTGGTTCAACATGACAATCCTCGTAGTCTTGCTATCAATGCGTGGTCTTAATGTCTTCACAATATTTACGACTAACAATTAGGTGTCTTGCAGATATGCTAAATGCATTATTTATTTGCATGTACAGATAGAAAGTGTTCCCATCTTTTTACTGGACACTTTAATATGCAATTATTTTTTTGTTTCTTGAATTTTGCGTATATTGATTTAGTAATGTTTCATGTTCCCAGAATGTCAGATATATATTTTTTGTTTTATTTTTATTTTTGTTTAACCTTTGCATGTTTTATTTCCATCTGCTTGTAAATCTAATTAGGCAAAATCGGCTTGCCTATAGTACCATCAGTTGGGAAATTTGTCATCTCATAAACGAGCAAGTAGAAATTGGGAATTTGACTTTGATTATAAGTGTAGACCTTTTACTTTGATATTATTATTTTCTTTCATTCTCTCATGGTTGCTTCTCTTCTTTTTAACTATAACCTGGGGACTGTTTAGTCTTTCTGCGAGGTTGCTACAATTCTAACATGAACATATGCACACATATTGTCTGCATCCCCACCCTCGCCCCCTGTCATGGGTCCCCTTCAAACCTCTTTTTTTTTTTTTTAATAAATATTTAAGGAGTTTTTTGGTATCTATGGTTGATTCAGGTCATGTCAAGGAAAGGTTCCAAGTGTTTGATTTATTTCTTTCTCAGTAACTATATTGATTAGCATCTAAAGGGTCTGAATGTTTGGCATACTTCTTTTGCCAGTTCTTGGGATAGAGCCCCTTATGTGGATGCTGCCGAGAGAAATGCACTTGGTGGGTTATCACTTGATGGTTTTTTGTCGGAGGTATGTCTTCCAGTCTATTGTTAATTTTTCCTTTTCTTTTTGTTATCTTATAGTGGGGGTTGGGTGGATATGTTACATAATTTTTTTTTTGATAAGTAATGTTGCGTGAGTTTACAAGCTAACTTCTGATTTAATATGATCTCAATGTTGCCATTTTGGCCGCTTATTCAAATGTGAAGTTTAGATTTATGCTATGCAGATTTTTCAGTGGTAATGTATGCACTTAGATTTCAATTAACAATAGCAATTCCTTTATTCTTTGTTAACATGTAAATTTCTGTGACATGTGGTTGCAGTGGGCTCTTATGACTCTTATAGACCCAGCTTGGTGCATGGAGAATCTGATATACATTGGTTATCCTGGTGATCCTTTGTCTGCTTTCCGTGTGACCAGAAGAAGGCGTGTGGATCGCAAGAAGCAACAGGCAGACAGAAATGTTTTCCAGTGTTTTGTTTTTGGGCCCAAGAAGGCTGGAAAGTCTGCATTATTGAATTCTTTTCTTGGAAGGTTTTTGAATAATCCTTTTAAATCTGATACTTCCCATTGGTTTAATTTGTGATAAAGTAATCTTACACTTTTTATTGATGAATTCTAAGTGCAGGAGTTTTTCTGATAATTATGCTTCAACCATCGATGAGAAGTATGCAGTGAATGTTGTTGATCAACCTGGGGTGAGTCACATTATGCACTACTGATAGAAGTATTGAACACATGCATTATTCAGTCCTTTGATGGGTTGAGAAGGTGGAGTTAACTTTCTGAGCTACACCCATGCTCTAAGCCCCATCCACTATTAGAAAAAAAATAAAAATAAAAAAGGGCCTATTTGAGCAAGTAACTTTTTTGTGTCTGAAAGAATTGGTGCTGTCACCAAGGCTATTCTTGCTGTGTTTCACGTATCAAGTTTGTATGTTTTAAAAAACAAAATTTAAAATTTAATTACACTATAATTCAGTTGCCAAATCATGTTGAACCGTGTTTAGATTTTGCATACGCTTTGTAAAAAGCAGCAGGTAGCAAGTGTGAGAATTGCTTGGGCATTGATTAATGTACAATAGATGCCTGAATTAATTTCACAAGGAAACTTAATTTGTTTCTCTTTTTCGGTGCCAGTCATTTTGTAGGGAAGAGAGAGAGGGGGGGGGGGGTTTATTGACCACAATTACTGATAGCAGATGCAGTTTCTAGTTTAGTGTATCAGTAAGTATTTTTATGAGAATTTATTGATGGTTTCAAAGGTGCTATGCAAGTACAAAGGGAGGATACAAAAACTTCCCCTAATCATAAATAGCTAAATACTACCATTTTCAAATGACTGATGTTTATTATCTAGTTTAAATCAAAATACTGTTAGTTGGTATGATTGCTAATCTTGTTCATATTTCATGGTCCATCCCTTTGTCTGAGCATTTGTTTTTTTTCCCCAGGGAACAACAAAGACCCTTGTGTTGAGAGAGATACCTGAAGATGGAGTTTCCAAACTACTATCTGATAAAGAATGTTTGGCTTCTTGTGACATAGCAGTGTTTGTTCATGACAGGTAAATCTTTGGTTTGATAACTTGTGTTGTTTTTTTTTTTCTATTTCCTGAATTTCTTGGGAAATTTCCCTTATTGATGATGCTGCACATTTGCACATGGGGTAGGTTTAACCAATGGCTTTTTAACTTGTCTGCATGATAGACAAAGCATGTGTATGGGTTTTGACTGTCTTTTCTTTTCTTTTTCTCTCTCTCTCTCTCTCTCTTTTTTCCTGAGGAGTTTTAACTATCTAGTATCTACTTTGGAAGCTACTAACACTATTAAAAGGTGAACTTACTTTTTCTCTAGAATACTATATATATATATTTTTTTTGATCAGTAGAATACTATATTTTTTTTATAAGTTCAATCTTTTTTTTTACTAATCGAAGTGACAAGAATACTATATTATTTGACTTGGTATGACTTGTTGTGTGGAGATAAGGTTCTCAAGGTAGTTTATTGAAGCGTTTTGTTGGCAGCCTTTTTACTTCTATTTGATGACACTTACTTGTGGGATGTTGGTTTATCTGTGAGACACCTATTGGGAGGTGGGAATTCTTCATTTTTTATTTGTTCTATTCCATGCCTTTGAGACGGGGCGGTAAGATAGGCTTCGTTGGGTCCCCTTAAACAAGTGGAGTTTGAAGTAAGATTGTTTTACAAAGTTTTTTTATCCTCCTGGTAGTTTATCTCTTTGGAAACATATATGCCAAAACAAGGCTCCCTTGAGAGTGCTTTTTTTTGGATTGACTATTCTTGGAAAGATTCTCACCTTCTACACTCTAAGGAAGAGGCACATGACAGTGATTGATTGGTGCTGCTTGTATAAGAGGAGTGGAGAAACAATTGATCATCACTTGCTTCTCTGCGGGGTAGCCAATGCTTTATGGATATTTGTGGTGGATCTCTTGGCATGTTGGATCGGTAAGTTTGCTGGCCCTCATAGGGAAACTTTATGGATAATGATCCCATGCGTATGGAGAGAAAGAAATGATTGGGTTTTTGAGGATTGTCATATGACAATGGCAGAAGTCAAGGATCTCTCTTTAGAACCCTATACCATTGAATGATTTTCCTGGGTAGATGGTAGCTCCTTTTTTTTAATTACTAATCAAGTTTAACTTATTTATAACAGAATATTTATGATCCATTTTACAGTTTTCATTTGCATTTTTTGCTCTTAGAATGTATCTAGATATTCTTTTGTATACTTCCTGTTTACATGGGCCATGCCTATTTCATTCATATTAATAAAATTTATCTCTTACTCATCAAAAAAAAAAAAAAAAAAGTTTTCATTTGCATTTTGGAGTTTCTGAGGATTGTTGCATTTTACTTTTATAGTTCTAATGCATTCTCATGGGAGAGAGCAACTGAGTTGCTGGTAGAAGTTGCTAGTCATGGTGAGGATACTGGCTTTGAAGTGCCCTGCCTCATTGTTGCAGCTAAAGATGATCAGGAGTCATTTCCTATGGCCATACAAGAATCTACCAGGGTATTTCTATTTCCTGTGACTACAATATCCTGCATATCTTAGTATGCAAGCTATCCGCTAAATTTTTTTTAGTCAGTTTAGTTGTTGCCTTGCTCTGAACGCTGGTTTCTGTCTTTGGTGTATTGTGTTACAGAACTTATTCATGCAGTTTCTTTTTTCCTAGGTGATAATAATTGAAAATTTGTTAGAAGTATTCTTTAAGTCGATTAGTAATATTGGTTGCAACTTGTAACTTGAAATGAACGGACAACGTTTTTCCTATTTTGGATTTCAAACAGAAGTGTTTCAAAGTTACATGAAAAATACAATTAGAATACACGAGCACCTAAAGTCAGAGGTCTAATTATGATATAAATGATAAAACGAAAATGACACTCTACCAAGTCCAACCAGTGAATGGATGCTTTATCAAATTGACTTTCAAAGTTGGTTTCCTGGTCAGAGATGTTAGAAATTTGGTGAAGTTTCAAAACTTAGACAAGGTGGTCTGAATCCAACATTTTGGACCATGTACCCATGGTAATTAAAACTGGTTAAATGAAGCTCGCGATTCTATTTGATTAGTAACAGTTTCAAGTTGTAATTTGAGGTAGACAACTTTTCCCTTTTTCAGGCATTCTTTAGGTTTGGTTGAACAATGTCCAACCATGTAGATATATTCATGTGCTTTTTTTCATAATTAGGAAGACACATGAACTTGTGGCTTGTTAATCTGTCGCTAATCTTTTGCTTCAGGTTCAGTAATAGTAACTGTGACGATGTTGATGATGATATAATAAGATTGACATCAACTGTCCTTCAATTGTTCACATGATCGCTATTCTTTTAATCGTATAGTCTATAGATATACTGTGAACAATACTATTTTTTTCTATTTTGATCCTAACTTGTCTAACATGTTTTTATATAAATATGCTTATGTAGGTTAGTCAGGACATGGGAATCGAGGCCCCTATACCCATCAGTATGAAGTTGGGTGAAACCAATAATGTTTTCCGTAGGATTGTGAGTGCTGCAGAACACCCTCATTTGAGCATCCCTGAAACTGAAGCTGGGAGAAGCCGCAAACAGTACCATCGGCTCATAAACCGTTCACTTGTGTTCCTTTCAGGTGCGTCGATGTTCGGAATTTGTGAATTTCGATTTTCTGATGTCTCAGATCATCAGCTTTGAACTCTTATTGAACTTCACAGGGTTTATAAAAGACTAAAGTTTGTGTTATCTCTGAAGTCAGGCATTTTTCTGTACTGATAAAATTTGCTTTGTCCTTGAATCTGGTGGCCTCTTCCTCTTTTCTAGTGGATGATCATTTTTTCTGTGATGTTTGAGCCGGAATTTTATTCATCTGTGAGCTTTTTTTTTTATTTTTTTTTCACTGAATAATTTTGTGCCTTTGACAGTTGGAGCTGCGGTGGCCATTGTTGGGCTTGCATCTTACCGTGTCTATGCTGCAAGGAAGAATTCTTCCAACTGAGGGTTGAAAGTTTGAACATCAAACAGTGCAGTTTAGCTCATCCTCATCGATCTACATAAAGTTGGTTGTGCTACAATTTTTCGTCTTGAAACCCCTACCTTGTTGGGTTTCTTGATACAGTTGCATTTCTTGATACAGTCTATTTTATATTTCTTCTGTTCCTTGTAGGGTTTTCGGGCTGTGAATCTTGCCCTCTCAATTATGGTGTTCCTTATAGCATATTTTCTTCCCCTCCTCCTTTGGGAGGCTTTTCAAAGTAGAATACTGAAAAATAATAGGGAATTTTACAAATATGAAAATTTTGCGAAGTTTGTTCAATTTGTATATGAAACTTCCTAAACCGATTTGGTTGAGGATTTCAATTTTTCGGCTTCATTGTTTTGTTAATGTTAATCGCAATATGGTCAAAATTTATATAAAATAAAGAGATATAATGTGCCTTTAGTTCTTTTCTGCTTGGTTCTCAGTTAATCTTTATTTTATGGCTGGTCCAAAACAGAAAGACTTGGTAGTGGCTCTGTTTGGATATTAAGAGTATTTCAGATGATCTGTGATAGTAGTAAAATAGTTTGTGAATAATAGTCATAGTAGTTAAATAATATGAGAATATTTGAGAACAACTGTGTACTCAAATAGACCTGCCACCCAGGGTGCATGTTCAATCATTTTGAATCTTGCTGGCTTCATTTTTGGAGGTAATACTTGGATAAACCGAACAAATAAATTGCTGAAGGATGAAGAATGTGGGGGAAGAAGGGGGCGGGAGGTGGTTTGGGATGATTTTTATTCAATCTTCTTACGGGAAAAGCAAATCATATTTTTGGATCTAATAATCATCGAATAGCAGCATTGGTCATGTAGGGGTCCTCCCCTTATCGGCCCATATAGTGAGCCCACGAGAGAGCAAGGGGCAAGCACGTAAGAGAGCTTGGCCAAACTCAACGACTCTCCACTAAGGAGTCGGTGGGCCTCTGAAGAGGAGTCGGTGGGCTTCTGAAAAGTATTCGGCCCATGAGTAAAACCCACTCCCGAAACAACTTATGCATGAGGAAAGCGGACAGTAGGAGGAGATAAGACTCGCAGTCTTGACACCACCATGCTGACACCCTACCCTCGGGAACCTGTGCAGGCGGGAAGGAAATATGGAGAATCCTTTAGGCTCATAGGGATGTCAAATCGTGTTAACGGGTCGTGTTCGTGTCGTGTCAAGGCATATATATTATATTATATGGGTTAACCCGAACACAACCCATTAAGTTTATTGTGTCAAAATCTCAAACCCTAACACGACCCATTAATATAACAGGTTGACACGACACGATCTGTTTTGACCCATTAGCAAATACTACGAAATAGGTTAACCCGACCTGACCTGTTGCAACCCGTTTATCTAAATGGGTTGAACAAACCTGAAATTAACCCGTTTGACATAATTAAGTTTAGCATAATTTTATATAGATGTCAAAATCACAATATCTATAAAAAAATATAAAACTAACTACAAGTCCAAAATCACAATCCAAATAATAAAAATATCGAAATTAAAATCTCAACAATTTTTTCTTTTAAGTATAAAAGTATAATTGTAACTTTAACTTTTTTAACAGGTCATAACGGGTTGACACGTTATCAATTCGTTAAGTAGTCGTGTCTTAACGGGTCAACCCGTTTTGACCCAAACCTGTTAAGACTACACCCAAACCTGATATTATCATGTTATGTTTGTGTTTGGTTAACGGATCGTGTCACATATTACTACCCCTACTATTGATTTCCTGACAGCAGGCATGGAGGAGCTCAACAGGGAACACTCATTGGGTAAAGTGAGTTAGGGAGCCACATCGTATTAAAGAATTTTGACAGAACGAAAAGGACATAGGTTCCTCAAAGCCAGGTACAAGCTGTCCCCACAAAAAATCTAATATAAAAGTCGACCCCTAGGTACGAAGAACGCTCTCTGATTCCTCTAAACCTACACACAAATTATTAAGGAGATATACTAACTTTAGTATTGGATATTCCCCAGCCACCACCAAGGCCCCCCTTTCTCTGTGTTTGCTTAAGTGTACAGGTGAAGCCCGAAAACTCGAGTTGCTAGAACCCGGCCCAAAGGTGAGTGAAATATGATGTTAACAGTGGCGCCGTCTGTGGGATCTCTATAGACTTCACGTGTCCTTCGCATGCCTGTGACAACCTGTTCCCAGACAACTTGGGGACAAGAAGAAACAACGTCAACAAACATGGAAGCGAGACTCGCCGCAATGGAACAACTGGTGGGAAAAATGACTACCAAGGTGGAGACCTTCTGGAAGGGAAACAGGACGCTCAAGGTGGCCACCAACGAGCTAGAAAATGGAGCGAAATCAAACAATAATGAACACGTGGGACCCAAGAATGCAGGAGAAGAAAACGACGCAGAAGAAGAAGGGAAAAACATGCAGGTCATAACACGAGAGCATTACATGCGAGAATTGAAACCCAAGAGCGTCGAGGTACATGTGGTCCACTTCTCGATTGGTGGCCACAACCTCCAACCCCCGCCCGAGCAAACCCAGGCAGAAGGGGAGGTCCAAGACAAGCAGGGGCTCAGGAAGGTGGAGACAGACGAACCGCTGGAGTTGATCCCCTTGAACCCGAGCCGCCCAAAAGCTACCGTCAGGATTGGCAGCGGGATGACACCTGACATGAGAAGCGCCATACAACAGCTCCTCACGAAGCACCGAGACTTCTTCGCTTCGAGTCACAAAGACATGCCCAGGATCGACCCAAAGATCATACAGCACCACCTGAGAGTGGACCCGAAGGCTAAGGGAGTAAGGCAAAAAGGTCGAAGCTTCAGCACATAAAAGAATGTCGCCATTGCTGCGGAAGTCGATAAGCTACTTGTGGCAACCTTCATACGGGAGGCCCATTACCCGGATTGGATGTCCAATGTGGTGTTGGTGAAGAAGAAAAATGGCAAGTGGAGAATGTGTGTTGACTTCACCAACTTGAATAAGGTCTGCCCGAAAGACAACTTCTCGCTACCTCGGATTGACCTGATCGTTGAGTCTACGGCAGACCACCGCATGCTCAGCTTTATGGACGCCTACTCCGGGTACAACCAGATCCGCATGAACTCGGGCGACAAGGAAAACATCTTAATCATCACTGATCGAGGATTATACTGCTACTCGGCCATGCCGTTTGGAGTGAAAAATGCGGGGGCCACTTACTAGCGGTTGTTCAACCATATGTTCAAAAATCAGATTAGGAGAAACATGGAGGTCTACGTGAACAATTTGTTGGTCAAAAGCGGGACCCCCGAGCAACACTTGGATGACCTCCGGAAAGTCTTCACGATATTAATGCAGTACCAGATGAAGTTGAACCCAGCAAAGTGCACCTTCGGTGTAGGCTCCGGGAAATTTTTGGAATTTATGGTATCTAAACGAGGGATAGAAGCTAACCCAGAGAAAGTGGAAGCCATACTCAGCATGGCCCCCCCTTCGAAGTATAAACGAAGTACATAAACTAGCCGGATGGGTAGCAACCCTTAACAGATTAGTGTCAAGGTCCACCGATAAGTGCCTACCATTTTTCAAGATTTTGCGGAAAGCGCAGACATGGGATGAAGAGTACGACTACGCATTTGAAGCTTTCAAGAAGTACCTCACTAGCCCTACGCTCCTCATCCAACTTAGGTGTGGAGAAATGTTGACCCTATACCTATCAGTCTCCCCACATGCCACTTCCTCGGCCTTAGTACGAGACGAAGGTGGGGCCTAGAGGCCCGTGTACTACACAAGTCGGGCATATCGAGGAGCAGAAGCCAGGTACCCCCATATAGAGCAGCTTGTCTTCACCCTAGTGGTGACTATCCGAAAACTCCAATCGTACTTCCAAGCACACCTGGTAAGGGTCCTCACCGAGACCCCCCTTGAAGAAGATTCTACAAGGACCGGACGCCTCAGGTAGCCTTACAAACTAGGCTGTGGAGCTGAGCAAGTTTGACATCGAATACTCACCACTGAGTACTATTAAGGGGCAAAAGTGTTGGCAGATTTCGTAGCAGAATTCATCGATTTCCGGTCGAACATGCACCTCCTATGAAGCCGTGGCAGGTCTTTGTTGATAGCTCATCCTACCGGGCTGGTGGGGGAGTAGGGGTAAATATAATTATGGACGAAGGTGAAGAGCATAATTATGCTATCAAGCTGGCATTCAAAACACTAACAATGATCAGAGTACGAGGCATTGTTCTTGGGTCTGGAGGTCGAAGGCGCCAAGGAGATAGAGGTACGAGCCGACTCTCAAGTCATGGTCAATCAAGTGTGGGGGGAGTTCGATGCGAAGAGCGAGAAATTAAAGAAATATATGATGCTTATAGAAGCTGAGCGTGCCCACTTCGAATACTTTCAGATCCAACAAGTGTCGAGGGTTGAGATCAAAAGTTAGATAAATTGTTGCGAACGATGTCCGAGCAAGAAATTCTCCCCTACCAGAAGGGACAGTGGTCAGGACTGTCGAAATACCAACCGTGGGGATTGAAGTGGTGGAAGTAAAGCTGGGAGCTCCAGAATGGGTGTTGGATATTATTTGGTATATAGATGCCAATGAGGTATCTGACGACAGACACGAGGCCAAAAAGATCAGGAATAGAGCGTCGTGTTACACCTTAATCAAGGGAGTCCTATACCAAAGAGGACATTCCGCACCTCTCCTGAGGTGCATCTCATTTGAAGAAGCCCAATACGTGCAGACGGAAGTACACGAGGGAATCTGTGGCAACCACTCAGGAGGAAAAGTGTTGGCAAGCAAAGTGATGAGGGCGGGGTACTACTGGCCTCGCGCCCTGCGAGACGCCAATGAGTACGTATGGAATTGCAAGAAATGCCAAGAATACTCCAAAGTGCCCCATTGCCCACCAGAAGAACTGACGTTGATCACCTCACCATGGCCCTTCACCCAATGAGGAATTAAGCTAGTAGGCCCATTTTCCCTAGGCAATGGAGGAGTAAAGTTTGTAGTAAGGGCAGAGGATTACTTCACCAAGTGGGTAGAGGCTGAGGCATTGGTGACGATCACGGCAAGTAGCATTACGCTCCTTTTGTGGAAGACGATCATCTCCAGATTTGGCATCCCCACGCCATCATATCAGATAACGGTAGGCAGTTAGACTCTGACCACTATTGAGATTGGTGCTGAGAGCTAAAAGTAACGTTCCGCTACTCATCTTTGGGACATCCTCAATCCAATGGGAAGGTGGAGGTGACCAATAAGACTTTGATAGAGATGCTAAAAAAGAAGCTTAGCAACAAAAAAGGCACATGGGTGGAAGAAATTCCCAGTCCTATGGGTGTACCGTGTCACAGTAAGAACCCCGACGGGAGAAACACCCTTCACCCTCACTTACGGTCATGAGGCGATGTCGCCAATAAAGATCGGGATCCCAACCTACAGGGTATAACACTTAGAGCACAACTCCAACGATGGACGACTAGAAGAATAGTTTGACTTATTGGAGGAGGTCAGGCTTGAGGCAGAAGTAATAACAGTCGTCAACAAAAGAAGAGCGGAGTGACGCTTCAACAAACGAGTGCGACCACGGGTGTTTAGAATCGGGGACCTAATGCTAAAACAGATAAGAACAATTACCTGAGACGAAGGAAAGCTGGGCCCACGATGGGAAGACCCCTACGTGGTCATTGCCAACAACCGTCCAGGCTCTTACTAGCTCCAAGACTCCTAAGGGAACGAACTGCCACACCCCTAAAATGCCGAACACTTGCGGAAGTTGTATTGCTAAAAAACTTTGAGATATGTAACTTGCATTTCCGTGTCAATAATGTAAACTCCATTAATGAAAGTGTGACTTCTCGTGGGTAAAATACGTCTTGCCCATTAGCATACCTTCTCCAACATAATTTCCACCAACGAAATCTTTACCAACGAAATCTCCACCAACAAAATCTCCATCAAAGTAATCTCCATTAACATAATCTCCATCGACGTAATCTCCGTTAGCGTATCTCCACCAACGAAATCTCCATCAATGGCTACTTACCTCCCTGTGCACCAAAGGGATGAGTCACGCCAAAGGCTGCCCTATCTTTCTCGTGGTAGAGAGCGGGCCAGCTCTTGGCTGCTTGACACTAACCTTCCTCGTGAGTGTCAATAGGCGGGACGGGTCCAATCTTAGACTACCCAAAAACTTATCTCCTTACGAGAGATAGAGGGCGAGATATGCCTTAAGGCTATCTCAAGCCTCCTGCGACGGAAAGCGGGTCCAGCTTTTTGGCTACCTGACAACTTACCCCAACCTTCATCACGATGAAGAGTGGGATCAACTCCAGCCTGACCCAACATTTACCTTTCTTGTGATGTCAACGGACGGGAGTGAGTCCAGTCCCAAACTGCTTGACTACTTACCTCCCCACGAGGGCCAAAGGGAGGGCAGACGGCTTAAACTCTCTCACCGGGAGAGTGGGTCCAGCTTCTCAAACAACTTACTCTGCCCCCATCAAGGTGAAGAGCAGATCAGCTTCTTAGCTGTTCAATACTTACCTCTCCGCAAGGCACCAAAGGGATGAGTCATGCTAGAGGCTGCTTTATCCTTCTCGCGATAGAGAGCGGCCCATTGTTACCCGACACTTTGCTTCCTCGTGAGCGTCAACAGGCAAGAGCGGTTCCAATCTCAAAACTGCCCGACAACTTACCTCTTCACGGGAGATAGAGGTCAAGATGTGCCTTAAGGCCATCTCGCCCCTCCCATGACGGATAGCTGATCCAACCCCTTGGCTGCCTGACAACTTGCCCTGTCCTCTGTCACGATGAAAAGTAGGATTAGTGCCAGCCTGACCCAACACTTACCTTCCATGTGATGTCAACGGGTGAGAGCAAGTCCAGTCTCAAACTGCTTGACAACTCACCCCACCCTCACACGGTGAAGAGAGGACTGACTTCTCAACCGTTCGACAAATTACCTCCTTGGGGGACTAAAGGGGCGGGCTTGGCCTAAGGCATCCCGACCCTTCCCCAGACGGAGAGCGGGTCTAGTCCTTTGACTACCTGACACAACACTATTTCCAACAAAGAACGCCAAACAAGCAATGACTCAGACTCCTCGCCACGATCCGTTTCCACCAAATAGAACTCCAAGCTACTAACACGTCACACCTCCAACAAAACAGCCCAAGTTTGCAAATTTTACACTCGTAGGTCGAGAATGAGTTACGTTAACTTATTTATTTTCTCCAACGGTACATTAGACGTCTCCTTGGGGGGACCAAAGGGTCGAGCTTAGCCTAGGGCATCCAACCCCCCCTCCGGAGGCCCTGGTGGAGAATGAGCTTAGTCCTTCGACTGCCTGAAGTTATGCCATCTCCAACAACGGAATGCCAAACAAGTAGCACCTCGGAATCATCGCCGAACTCCTCCTCCACCAAATGGGAAGCTAGAGCGAGACAACTTCTTGACTACACGACAACTCACGCCCCTCCGGGGAGACCATAGGGAAAGGGCTTAGCCTAAGACATCCCAACCTTTTTCCCCGCGGAATGTGGGCTTGTTCTCTCTGTTACCCAAGTTTATAATTGTAATAACAGACAAACACTACTCGCTGTTGTTCATCACATAAGTGGCATCACCCCTATACTCCTCGCCTGGGGCCCTCGCCGAAGCTTGCGAATGAAAAGCTAAGAGCAAAGAAAAAGGAGAACCCAAGAAGAGAGAAAAGCATGTACTAGAAACTTCATTAATATTATAGCAAAGTACATTACAAACAGAAGAAAAAGAAATACAACGATATAAAAGGGAGAATGTTTAGTTGGCGGAGTTGTCACTGGCTGGGTTGGTTTGAGAGTGCACTTAGAATGGGCTCTTTCCATATCAAGGCGCCAAGCTTTAGCGCCTTGGGGTTCGAAGGTGTTCTTGCACTGTTAGTGCCCTTAGATTGCTTTGGGGATTCAAGAGTACATTATCTCTCATTCTCTTCAAACCTTCCAAGTAGCCATGGTTCTAGGCATCATCGCGAACCAAGCGGACGTGCGACAACAGAGGAAGGGCGGCTTCAGCGCTGTCGAGAGTGCAAGTCCAAGATGGTAGCCTCATGGGCAGCTATTGCACTATTTGCCTCTATTTTCTCAAACTCCAAGGCCTTCACTCTCTGATCTTTAGCCTTGAGAGAATCCTTCTTTCTCTGCAAAAACTTGGAGGCCTTATCGAACCTCCCTTCCAACCACTTATACGATCAAGAGTCGTAGTCATGCTGTTTTTGAAACTTCACATTATCGAATTTCAGTTGCTCCTGCTCCCTTTACTGGCAATCGAATGACTCTTGGGACCATGAAAGTTAGACTTAAGTTGGTCCTTACGTTGACAAGGCTTGAATATCCTTTTCTGCCTCCACCACCGACTAAACTGCACTTTAACGAGAGTTTCCTTCAACTCCTATTTTCTCTCCCTCTCCATTTTGAAATAGCGCAAGGTCAACCGACCCAAAGATTGGAGCTCCCGGTTCTTTCCTTCTAGTGCCTCCTGGTTGTCCACAATGAATGCCACCAACTGTCTTACACCCTGCCACAAAAATTTCAAGTTAGTGACAAAGGAAAATTCACCAAGAAAGCTTAAAAATACACATGGCAAGTTGATAGCAAACCTCGAAGAAGAAATCCCTGAACCTTTTAGCCATGTCCTGGACATGGGCAGGATGGTCCTCGCCTAGAGTTAGTCTTGGGGCAGCACCCCCTTTCCTCAGAAGGGTTCTCAAGCACAATACCATCACCTCCTGTTGGGGATGGACCTCCCGCGGCATTGGTCGCAACAGTTGAAGCTTCGCTGACCTCTGCTGAAACCGCTCGACCTCGATCTCGAGTGTGTCCGCCAGAACCCCTTCAGCCCACAACACGACCCTCGTTATCTCCCTCCCGGATACCACACCATCACCCCTTCACCCTCCAAGCTACGATCGGCCGAGACAACCTCAACTTCGGGGGAATAAGCCTGGGAGAGCCAGGGATAAAAACCTGGTCAAGAAGATCCTCACCCCTAACAGGACACTCTTTGAGTAGGGGCGAAGGAATCCTCTTGAGATCAACATCGGGAGACGGGGGCACTATCTGGGACACCTGAACAAGGCAATCCAAGAGTCTTATCTAGGCGAGAATTCCACAACTCCCCCATCACTTGGCAGGGTCAGGAAATGAGTCTCAAAAAGAGTTGACAGAACCTCCCCGTGCTATGCGAGATTGGCCATCGATGAGTCAGCTTGAACGTGCTGAATAGAATCAGAGCCACCCGCCCCTCGTGGGGGAGAGGAAGAAGGCATGACATGGGAAGGCAGAGTAGTCCCCACCACCTTCTTCGGTGACCTCGGCTTTGGTCGCTAAACTAGCATTGCGACTGAAGATTGCCTTGGAGGGTGGACGGGCATCTCGTCGAAGTCAGCTTTGGCAGGAGACTCCGTTATAAGTTTCTTTCCCTTTCCCTCCACAGGCGGGTTGAGGGAACGCCTACGAATTGGGGGGGGCAACTGCCTGTATCGGTACGGTCCTAGTCAGTGAAATGCATGTTAGCGGGAGGAGGCAAGTATCGCCTAAGACTGCCTTTATCCAACAGGGCCTTGAAAAAACATCGTCCGGGTGGGCTTTCACCCAAGCGCGAACGACCTCGACCCAACTCACTTTCTCGAGAGTCGCCGAAGGTTGGGAGTTCTTGTCATCACCCACAACTCCCCAGATATTGTGAATAGGGTAGTTGTGCTGATTGGATTGCCCGATGGGGAACTCCCATCCCCCTACCGAACAAGAAGAAAAAGCGAGGCTCCACCCTTCACCCTATTGTACTGCGGCTCTAAACGAGCTAATGCTTGGATAGATATGAAACCGCAAGTGTTGCCACTTTGCTTTAGAAGATTGTGGGTGAGATCAAGTTACTCAGAACCCGCCTCCTCCAGCGCTTGCCTCCAGATGACGCAACATGATACCAAAATCCTCCACGCATTTGGATGGAGTTGGGCGGGTGCTAAGTGCAGGTAGTCCAGTACATCATGAACTGGATGGCAGAAAGGCAACCTAAGGCTGTTGGAGAACATGCTAGGGTACACGGCCACCTTCGCTGCATACCCTTCAAAGTCCACGACGCCTTCAATGACACCTCAAACTCTACAATGTCCAACACCTTGTAAGTTGACTTTAACGACTCCAACTCACTAGGAGTCACGACTGACCGCCACAAGCACCCATGCTGAGAATGAGGACTTGGCTAGCTTAGGGTTTGTGAGGGCAGGATGTGAAGAATTCTTGGGAGCCATGTGAATGTGGAAACGGAAGAAGGGGAAACATGATGCACACAAAAGGGAGATTTGAAGAGAAAATGAGTAAGCACGAAGAATTCTGAGAAAGGAAGAAAAGAAAAAATGGGTTCCAACGTTGAAAGGAGGGGGGTTAAATAGACCTCATCGATAGTTGGCCTCCCCAAGATCATGGGAACACACATGCCCACGAAGTTGGCAGGATATGCACGAATCCCGCAGCATGCACTGCGCGATGCGACATGGAGAGAAGGAGCCGCCTGAGATCATCAATGCTGAGAGGACTGAAGGGACACAATCAAGTGTGAAGTTCAACCGTCAGAAAACGTGCTAATAAAGTCGGAAGGGGAACATTGCCTGACATCTATAAAATTGAGAAAAAGCCATGCAGACATGATCTAGAGCTCGAAACCTGACAAATAGAAAAGGCGGGAGAGTAATAACTGCCCACTTTTAGGGAAGAAGACCTCAACTGTAGCGATTGTGGGAAAATATATAGCATAAAGACAAAGGCAAGAAGGAATTTCTATCGACCTACTCCTTTGAGAATTGATGAGGTAACTGTAAGGGGTCCCCCCCCCCCCCCCCCCAAACAACAAAATCGGTCCATATATTGAGCCCACGAGGGACCATGGGGGAAGCAAGTCAGAGAGCTTGGCCAAGCCCAACGACCCTCCACTAAGAGGTGTCGGTGGGCCTCTGCAGAGTACTCTGTCCATGAGCAAAACCCTCCCCCGAAGCAACTCATGCATGGGGAAAGCGGACAATAGGGGGAGATGAGACTCGCCGTCTTGACACCACCCCGTTGACACCCTACCCTCGGAAAATATGGAGAATCCTTGATCTCTGTCAGCAGGTATGGAGGGGCTCAACAGGGAACACCCGCTAGGTAAAGTGAGTCAGGGAGTCACGCTGCATTAAACGATTCTGACTGAATGAATAGTTGAAAGGATATAGGCTCTTCAAAGCCAAGTACAAGCTGTCACCACCAAAAACCTAGTATAAAAGTCGATTACAGATATGACGAACGCTATCTAATTCCTTTAAGCTGACGCACAAATTACTAAGGAGATATATTAACGTTAGCATCAGAGACTTCCCAGCCACCAGCAAGGCCCCCCTTTCTCCATGTTTGCTTAAGTGTGCAGGTGAAAGCCCGAAGACCCGAGTTGTTGGAACCCGGGCCAAATGAGCATGAAATACGACGTTAACAGGTTGGTTTTGAATCTTCGAGGACAGTGAAAAGAAAAATATAAAATGAAACATGAAACATGTTCTTATCCTTATAAGCATAGGCATCAATTAGCTCATTTTTGTTTCTTTGTCAGTTATTTGATCTTCTTTATTTTTTTTAAATGCTTTATCACCTAATGTAGGAGCCAAACTTCTTGCTAATATCTTCTCACATCAGCAAGGATATGTGAGTGTGTGTGCGCGCACACACATACACAAGGACAACATTAATATCACTACAAGGGATAGGACTTTTCCTAGAGATTATTTCGCTGCAAAAGCTTATTTGCAGTGATATTGAGTCGCCGTAAAGAAGTTTATATGACTAAAAAATTATTTCCGGCGAACTTAACTCGCTGGAAATGATGTTTCAGAAAGTAAAATAAAAAAAATACACAAAACAGAATAAATAAAAAATATAATACACATTATCTATAAATTCGATCTATGGCCTTTTCTTTTTTCATATTATCTAGCTTCACTCAATACATGTGCAAACTACTAAATTTTTATAAAAAAAACACCCAAACAAGAAAGAGAGTGAAAGGGAGAATTAAAAACTATAAAAGTGAAAGGGTGCTCACAATCATCACACCAAGTGAAGGTTCTTATTCCTAGATAAACCAAAGATGCTTATTCAGTGAAGGTGCTTCATTAATATTCTCATTTCTCAATTAATATCTGTGGGTTTATCTAGGAATAAGATAAAACCTGTAGGTTTTTTCTGCACTGTGAGAGACGAAGACGGATTTGGGAGAGAGGGGCGAGTGGCTGGAGGGAAATGAAGACTGGTGAAAGGCGGGTGAATTAAAATTTGGCAGTTTTTGTCCCAGCGATAATAACTTGCCGAAACAAAACGAAATTTCACAGCAAACGATGCTCTCATTGCGGCGATTACGAAAATGGTTGCCAATTCTCATTTGCGGCGATTAAATTTCGCCGGGAATAGTCTCATAAGTTTGGTAAAAGGAATATGAATTTTACGGCTAATATTTTCGCTGCAAAAAAGGGATATTTGCGGCGATTTTGAATTTCGACGGGAAAAATACCGCTACAGTAACAAAATCTTTTTGCAACAAAAAAAAGCTGCCGCAATAGGTAAAAAATCGCCGCAATAAATTAACAATGCATTCAGCTTCAGAATTTCTTATGAATTACGTTGGAATTGAGCGGCGAATTGAAAATCGCCACAAATAAGGCCTATTTGCAGCGATTTTTTTTGCAACGATATAAAAATCGTTGGAAAATGCTTGATTTCTCATAGTGGCTCTATATATATGTATAAAGATATGCCCTTTTGCAAACAGAACCTGCAAATCAGGGCGCACATTTGGTCTCATCCATAAATGTTAGGCCAGATTTCAATTCATCTTGGGGCGGTCAATTTGGTAGTCTCCAAGCTGGCCTTCCTTTTGGAGCTGCAGAGAGTATTTCCGAAAGTCTTCTGCAGTTACATGGAGTCTGAAATCTATAGTGAACAAGAACTTCATCTCCAACCTGTTCATTTCTGCTGTGCTCACTCCTCCCACTTTGGCATAGTAGGCATTGTCGTAACAGCTGCAATTCATTCATTCAACATTTCAGTATGGATAAGACAAAAGAAACTAAATCAGATCAGGAATGCAACCATGACCCAGCTAAAATCATGGCTGCAGGAGTTCTTACTCATCATCCATGAACTTTGCAGCAACCATGATTGTTGTGATCAGAAGCCGGTGAGCATTGAGGGTTGTAAGATAAGCGTTGGTGCGTTGAGTGAATCTTTCGAGGTATATGTAGGCAACAACAAAGCAAGAAGGGCTGCAGCTACTGTACTTGAAAATGCGTTCAACATACTGTTGAATGCTTAAGTTTGGTGCTCTCAAACCATGGAAGATGGTTACTGTATCCTTCTTCTTTGATACCTTCAATGATTTCTCGTTTCTGTAAATTATTCTCTGCAGAACAGAAGAAAGAACTAAAATAACTCGGGGAATTCCTGAAGGACCCTTTTCATCATATTCATCCACCTCTAGTCCTAGAGATGCATAAATCTCTTCATCTGATTCAACAGCCTTGCTTTTGAAGGCCATTGTTCCTTATTATCTAACTTGAACTGTACTCTATATATGTATATATACACGATCTGATCATTGAGAATTTTCGTGAGAGAATGATGATCAGATCGCCCGATTATGACTGTATTATCGAAGGAGGGATATTAATATATTCTTGACAAATGTTTGCAACAAACCTAAAGTAGCTTTGGCAAAATGATTCTTTTCTTGGAGGTCATAAAGTCACTAGTAGACACAAAAGAATATATATACATGATTTAAGAGATAAAAGAATTAATTCTATTCGTGTTAGGCCAATTGGACAGAACAATATTATTCGAGGTTTCAAGTTTTGATCTAGAGCGTCAAAGGGGTACGTGCTATTATGGCATGTACTGAGGTATATATGCAGCACAACAGGGAAAATAACTATATTATATATTTATAGATTCTGATCATTAGTGATCAATGATATCAGCACAACATGAATAAAAAGATCAAAGGCATAAATCTATATATATATATTGGATTTATTATGCATCAACAAGTAGTACTATTCACTCTCACACCTTACACTTATAACTTTTTTATAAGGTGTGTGGGTGTTTTTCATAAGGTATAAGGATGTTTTTCATAGGGTGTGGAGTGTGGGGGGTGAATAGTGGCTGATGAAAATAATTTTTCATTGAATTGTTAATACTTGGTGGCTTGCACTTATTCGACCCACAAAGAAGTGAAGGATTTGAAGGCCAGGTTGGAGGGAAATTAAGAACCATTAACTAAGATATATAACATTGAGGAATGATATTTGTAGTCACAAAATATGTAAGTACTATCACGCATTCTTTTTTAAAATAGTGGGTAAATATGAAATATACAATATAAAAAATAATAATTTTTTAATAATAGACCTTACTTTTTTTTCAAAATGAGTGCGCGGTATCTATACAACTCAGGAGTACTATATCTAACATTACTCATATAACGGTTTCCCCCTCTGATCTTTTGCTGCTCAACAAACTTGACATAAATGATCTACAAATTAATCATGTCTTGGAAATCCAAATGATCAAAAGGAAAAAAACCCATAAGATCTTATCAACTTAGGAGACATACATATAATATATATATATATATTTATATATATATATATATATATTTATATAAGCTGCATGGCAATTACTGATCTTACTCTAATATTTATCGACCCAGTTTCGCTAAATATTATTTATCTAAAATTAAACTTCTATACCACACACTTATATCTACATAATTTACATGCTCGTCTAACTAAATTAAATACAGTTATTGACACCAGCTTGTTGGATAAAAAAAAAAAAATAATGCTCTTTAAAATTTTTTGTTTCAGTCTTGCATGTTTTGATCATGCTCGATCGATCTCATGACAATGGGCATGCGGCCGCGCGCATGCATGCATCAGCATGGCATCATTTAAATTCTTGCAAGTGAAAGGCATGCATGAACCATATATATGTATATATATATATATATATATGCATGACATGCATCATCATCAAGAAATATTAATGCCAAATAGAAAAAATTAAAAAATTGCTATAATTGACTAGTTTGTATATAATATTAAAGTTCTTTTCATGTAACGTACGTAAGTACGTACATTCTATATGCCTAATCAAGTACTTCTTTCCATATTCCAACGTACGTGTGATATATCGATCTCATACGTTATTTTCAAATAATTAATGGTTGATAGTCAATATTATTCCGCGCGCTAGCTAGCTTTAGTGATCATATATATATATAGCCCCTTCAATTTATTACATATATATATTGTGTTAAAGATGATCACAAATTATTAAACAATGAGATTATCCCAACCATTAAATTAGAAACAACGCTTAGGATAAATGATCAAATATATTAATTAATTTGAATAATAATGAATTAATTAATATATAGATTAATTAATTATTCGAATTAATTATTTAATATTGATGATTACTGATCTTATATGTATGAAATAAGAGTTGCCTTTTTAGATCGTCATGTCATTCTAATAATACCCGTATCTAATATTTATATTAATAATTTCATACTTCCGATCGTGCCAAATAATTTTCCGTACGTTGAAAATTCTACACGGAGGCCGGAATTAATATATCTATATAACATATTATAATATTCTCCAGGCCTCAAATTAGAAAATGTTAAAAATGAATAATTAAATTATCACGCACCATATATGAGAGCACTTGATCAGCATAACATGCATGTACACCAAACCACAGAGAGAGAGAGAGAGAGAGAGAGAGAGAGAGAGAGAGAGAGAGAGAGAGAGAGAGAGAGAGAGAGACAACATGCAGCCATGCAAACCTTTCTATTAAACCCTTGAATTCCAGTACTATAAATGCCTCATCTTCAAAGCTCCCCATTAACAAAACACCCAGACACAAGACGTGGGGATCTCAATGATCAATGGCTTCCAAACCGGCCTTCTCTTCTTCTAAATTAACAAAACCTTTCCTCTTGATCACCTATCTCCCCTTTCTCTGCCTTGCCCTCTTGTTCCTTGTGCTATCTTCCAGGCCCAAGCCAAACCCTTCCGCCAGTCACCGGCTGCTTCAAAACAAGGTCGAAGTCCCCGTCATTAATGGGTTCGATGATCATAATATTGTTGCAGAAGAATTAACTAAATTCAAGGTGGGTTTGGTTAATGTAGATCATCATGATGATAGGATAGCGACTGCATATGAACTGCTAGGGTTGAAAGAGTCACAGACGGCAACTGTCCACGTAGGTTTTGAACGTGTGGCCGAGAACTTGAAATGGGAGGACTTCTTCCCTGAGTGGATTGATGAAGACGAGAAGTGGGGTCCACCGAAGTGCCCGGAGATACCGATGCCGAGGCTGGAGGATTACGATGACCTCGACGTGGTTATAGCTAGGGTTCCATGTGGGATGGTCAAGGAGATCATCAAGCTGGAAGCTGGCATTAGGGATGTGTTTAGGTTGCAAGTTAATTTAGTTGTGGCTAATCTGGTGGTGGGGAGTGGTAGCCGGTGGGGGAGGCATGATGTTAATCGGACGGTGCAGGTGATGTTTATAGGAACTTGTGGGCCAATGGTGGAGCTTTTCAGATGTGATGATGTTGTGAGGCAGGAAGGGGATTATTGGGTGTATAAGCCAGAGTTGAGGAGGCTGAAGCAGAAGGTGCTCATGCCCTTTGGGTCATGCGAGCTTGCGCCTGCGCCTTACACACAGACGACAGGTACGTTTTAGTTCATTCATGAGACTTTCTTTGTCCAAATTGATCTATTATTATTATTATTATTGTTTTGAACTTAATTAGAGAAGAATCATGCTTTCTTTTGGGTTCCTTTTAATATTCTTAAATATTTTTGGTTGGTATTCGGTAGAGGCCAGATTTTAGTTTATTTACAAACCCTACTGACAAACTTGGATTCAGAAATGAGATGAGATAATTTTAAATGAAAGATAAAAGTTGAATAAAATATTATTAAATATTATTTTTTATTATTATCATTATTTTGAGATTTGAAAAAGTTGAAATATTGTTTATTATATATATTTTATGTGAAAATTTAAAAAAGTTGTAATAACGAGATGAGATAAGATGAAATACTTTCCGAATCCAAACGGAGCCTTTACATGCCATGATGATCAAGATGTTTATCAAATATTAATCAAAGTTTCGTGAAGTACTGTTTAATTCAAGATGCTTGGTATATATATAATATGGGTGAAAGAAAAGAGAACTACTAGCTAATTATATTAGGACTGAATTATATTCCAAGTATTTTAATGAATTGATTGAATAAATTAGAGAGTTTAATGAAGGATAAGTGATATGATTCTCATCAATAAGTCATGGATAGACTCGTTCATGACATGCATAACGTTTCAAACTTAAAGGATAGATCATTAAAGCTCATTGTATGGCCAAGACTCGTTCATGTTAAATTGTTTATTATATTTTACGTGAGAGTTTGAAAAAGTTGTAATGATGAGATGGGATAAGATGAGAATTTTGTACTTGAAAAAACTTCCAAACCTAACAACTCTCTAAGGAGAGCATTATTTTGGAGAGAGACGTCCCTCCTTGTATCCATCACTTGATGTAATAAGTTGAATAAAGATTATTCTTTCTTTAAAAAAAAAAAGAAAAAAAAAAAAAAGAAGAAGATTGACCACGCTGGGGGAGGAAAATTCAGGGTCGGCGGCTGGTTTTGTCACCATATTTAAATATCTCTAACTAGCATTTCAACACGTACGTTGAAATGAAATTGAGCAGGTACGTACATGTTGATTTTAATTTGGAAACTTCTTTAATATTACAAGTTATAAATCGATCGATCGAAGATCAAGAGACGTGCAAGTTATGTTTTGGTCTGCTTGACCTCATGAAATCCATTCCAACTCACGAATCTCATGTGTACGTGTTTATATATTAAATAATTGATTATCATGAGAAGTGAGAACGGCCAGGCTAGCCTTGAACATTCACATTATGTAGGCACTTGAATTGGGCCGACTTGGCCTCATGATTGATCATGATCAAGTACAGCCGTATTTTCACAAGGCCAGCCCCGATCCATAAGAATGCGTCAAGACATTAATTTCATATATTCAAAACCATATATAAAAAAATCTATTCACGTTTAAGCTTATTTCTAGATGTGACTAATAAATTATTGTGAGAAGTATTATAGTTATAAAAGAATCTTATAAAAATAAATCTATAAACTGATATGAATTCATATGATACGTTAGATCTACTTTACAATAAAAATAACTTTACAATCTAACGTACTATATTCCGTTTATGAGTTTATTTTCTAGAATATCTAATTTGTAGTTAAAATATTTCTCTTTATTCAAGTAAGGCCCACAGGAGTTGAGAAGGTGACAAAATCATGTAATGATTTTGATTTTTTAGGTAAAGATGTAGGGATCATGAGGCACTCTATTAATTCACAGTACTCAACACAATGGGCATTACACAAGTCCAACGCGTACCACCAAAGGGAGGCCTATGTGACGGTCCTCCATTCTTCAGAAGCATATGTTTGTGGCGCAATTGCCTTAGCCCAAAGCATCATTCAGAGCAACTCCACCAAAGACCTCGTCCTCCTCGCCGACAACTCCATCTCCTCCAACTCGATCAGAGGCCTCAGAGCTGCCGGATGGAAGATCAAACGCATTCAACGCATTCTCAGCCCTTTTGCCAAAAAGGGTTCCTACAATGAGTGGAACTACAGCAAGCTTCGAGTGTGGCAACTCATTGAGTACGACAAAGTTATATTCATCGATGCTGATCTCGTAGTCCTAAAGAACATAGACAAGTTTTTTGCACACCCACAACTATCTGCTGCGCCGAACGACAAGGTGATATTCAACTCCGGGGTGGCCGTAATCGAACCATCGACGTGCATGTTCGAGGAGTTGATGCAGAAAAGATTCAAGTTGGGTTCCTATAATGGTGGAGATCAAGGGTTTCTGAATGAAGTTTTTACGTGGTGGCACCGGCTGCCGAAAAAGCTGAATCATCTCAAAGTTTATGGATGGAAGAAGGCCGGAGACGAAGATCATGATCAGCATGAGATGCCAAAGGATGTTTATGCAGTGCATTATTTAGGGTTGAAGCCATGGATGTGTTACAAGGACTATGACTGTAACTGGGACATGTTGGATCATCATCCATTTGCGAGTGACTCGGCTCACCGGCGGTGGTGGAAGGTGTACGAGGCCATGCCGAAGAGCCTGCAACCTTACTGTGGGCTCACGGAGAAGATGGACGCAAGGATAAGGAAATGGAGAGGGAGAGCCAGGGAAGCTGGATTCCCTGATGGGCATTGGAGAATCATGGTTAAGGATCGGAGACGACGCCATTATGTGCAGTAAGCAAACAGGGGATGACAATTAAACTCCAATGCCCTCGAATCCCAAACCATTCATTATCATATGATCATGATGAGTACCAAACTGCCATTCATGTCCATGATTTTATAAATTTCTTCGAAATTGAGAATAATCATGTACAATTCAAATTAGTTTTAATGGAATGACACTTATGTTGATAAATGATAAAATGAGTTTTAAAATGATTGTAAGTACGTTGAAGATGTATGATTATCGTACGTACCTCGTAAGGTTGTTATCTGTATTGTATTTTTATTTTTGATATAATTTCTTTTAGACAACTTATGGAGCTAGTAGTGATTAGTTTAGGGTGGTAGATCCATCCCATTAGCAAAGTTAGGAACAAGCTGTAGGAGGTGCATAAATTTTCATTGAAGAGTTTTCGGCTAGTGTGCTTCGGGTGATTTAAATTCTAATCAAAACTAATAATTTGATGATTCCAAAAACTTATCAAACACTGAATAGTTTGAATCTTGGATCTGAAAAGAGTATACCTCCAACATCAAGACCGTTCGCTTAACCTGTCTTGATTGTTTTTAGAGATTAAATGAGACGAGTTGAGATTAAAGTTAAAAAGTTAAATAAAATATTATTAAAATATATATTTTTAATATTATTTTTATTTTAAAATTTAAAAAAGTTGAATTGTTTATTTTATTTTGTATGAAAATTTTAAAAAATTGTAATAATGAGATAAAATGAAATGAGATTAACTGAGAGAAATTGTGAAAACAATATTTGTTTCTATTAAAATATTTTTCCATTGGAATAAAAATTATAATTTGTGTTAGAAGTTGCTTATAAATTATTTTTCATTGTAGAGAGAAAAGAAAAGATTATTGCATTCATTTCTATATTTCATATTTTTCTCTTTTATTTATTTATTTTTTTGAAAAATAATCTCCTCTACCTTTTTCCCTCCTCTGCTTCTTTCTTTCTTCTCGCTTTCACTCTTCCCCACTGACTGAAGCCACAGGAATCCAAGAATCTCTCCCTCTCTCTCCACCTCTCAAATGCAAGACATATTTGGATCAGTCCGCCGATCACTTGTATTCCGAACAGCCCCACCAGAAAATGATGAATCGCTGTCACCGTCACCGTCGCCATCACCATTGGCTCCAACCACCCTCGTCGACAAGATCAATTCTTGCATTCGCAAATCCAGAGTCTTTTACAAACCCTCTCCGCCACCGCCACCGATCCGATGGCGAAAGGGCGAGTTGATCGGCTGCGGCGCGTTCGGTCACGTCTACATGGGCATGAATCTTGATTCCGGAGAGCTACTAGCAGTGAAGCAGGTCATCTTTCTTGTTGTTTTTTAAGTTTTTGGGATGTTAATTCTCTTCAAAGAGTGTGATTCATGGTTTCTTTGTCGATATTGGATTTTGCCTCATTTTTGTTTTGGTGGGTGGTTTTGGGTTTTTTCCCAGTTATTTTATCTGGCTTTTGGTTGATTTTAGATTTGGGAGTTCGATTCTGACTTCTATTTCTTCGTGGCTCTGTATTGGTTTATAATTAATTTTCAGTTTTTGAGCTTGGTTGGGTTTTCTTCTAGTTTGCCGACATGGGTTTTGGTCTATTTTAATTTTGAATTTCGATTTCGAGTTTTTTTCATCTTCGATTTTGATGGATTTTATCAATTTGGCTTTTCCCCATGTCGATTCTAATCTTTGGTTAATTTTGCTTTGAAGTTAAGAGGATAAAATGGTTCTTGGTGGTCTTTCTGGGTTTTAAATACTTTTGGGTTTAGGATCCTGATATAGCTGTGGTGTTTGCTCTTTTCCAGGTTTTGATTCCAGCAAATAGTGCTTCAAAGGAGAAAGCCCAGGTTTGGATTTTAAGAATTCTATGTTTATCTTGCTGAATATAATATCGAGTGCTTAGATTATGACTATGATATCAATTTTGTCGTGTTTGTGACTTATTTCTTTTTGCCCTTTGTTTCAAATAAAACAGTTTTTGAAACTTTATGCCTCATATTGTTTTCTTCCAAAATATGAGAGTTCTATCAACGAAGGAGATGTTACTTTATATTGCATAACCCTTTTGTTTTCAAAATTTGAATTGAAGACAAGAGTTCAGCGTAGGATTATTTTCTTTTATCCTAATAAATGTCAGTGATGCTATGTACCTCCTAACTCTTTTAATAGCAGAGAGAAGCAGAAAAATATAGGAGTGAAAATATGAGATACAAATTACATCTGAAAATAAAATATTGACATTGAGTAATACCTTATGTCGTCTTCTGTGATATTTTTTTATTTCATCGATTGAGAAACCTTCATTTTTCTTGATCCAGCATGTTGAGGAGTACAGATTTCTCATTTCTTTGATAGGAAAATTGGACTAGTTGCGTGTCATCCTTGCACAGGGGCCATGCTAATCTTCTCTATATCGTTCAAATTTTTATTGGAGTCCCCAAAGGGACCAGATTTCTCATTTCTAGTTTCCTTTTATCAATTAAATATTTCAGCAGCCAAATGGAGTTCGAGATATAAGGGCTTTTTTTGTTGTGAATATGTTGAAACTTGTGATGACTGATCTTCTTATTTGGTTATCCAATATTGATTTATGAATACCAGTTTTAATGTTACAAGTAGGCCCACATCAGGGAGCTTGAGGAAGAAGTGAAGCTCCTCAAAAACCTCTCTCATCAAAACATTGTTGTGAGTATGATATGCTGTTATTCATTAAATATATGATGCCTGTCACTCTTCTGACACTGTATTTTGTGTTCATTAGAGATATTTGGGTACAGTGAGGGAGGAAGAGACTTTGAATATTCTGTTGGAATTTGTGCCTGGTGGTTCTATCTCTTCGCTTCTGGGGAAATTTGGGCCTTTCCCTGAGGCTGTAAGTTCTTTCTGACTCAGATTATACAATTGGGTGTTTAAAATGCAAACCTTAGGGTCAAATTTGTGAGCAGGTTATAAGAACATACACAAAGCAGTTGTTATTAGGACTGGAGTATTTGCACAAAAATGGAATCATGCACAGGGACATTAAGGTGCCTTTCTTACCCTGCTAGGGAAATACATGTGAAAAAGCATCCATTTTTCTCAACTCATTATTTCCTTTCTTCCAGGGTGCAAATATTCTTGTAGATAATAAAGGATGCATTAAACTTGCAGATTTTGGTGCATCTAAACAGGTTGTTGAGCTGGTACTAATACTGTCTTCCCTTTCAATCTCCATTTAGATATAATCTTGTTATTTGTGGAAACACTCATACTTTGTATATACCATCTAAGCGAGAGATGTACCCTAGTGTAGGCTACTGTATCAGGTGCCAAGTCTATGAAGGGTACACCATATTGGATGGCTCCTGAAGTCATTCTCCAGACTGGGCATAGCTTGTAAGGACAACTGGAACCTTCTTGATGTCTAAATGATTAGCAGCATGCTACTTTATTTTCAATATGCTTAGGAAAATGGTGTTTCCTGAAGTTGGTCATGAGAAATTCTTTTATTGCTAAATTACACATGCGCCCGGCGTGTCTTGAACATGCGATTACATCCTTCACCCTGTTAGAACAGGTGAGGAGGTACCATTTTAGCTAAAGCTCATTTGCTGGTCATGTGAATATGATCATGGCAGCCTTCTTTGTTTTGTTTTTTCATTGTCAATTTTAGTTTTTAGCATGGGGGTTTATTGATGTAGAATAATGCATGAGAGCGTTACAAGGAAAGGTCGCCCAAGAAAGAAAAAATTTGGATATACCGTGATAAAACTTGTGCCTTCATGAAAACCCCTCAAGTTTAAAGGCATTGATTTACCTGAATACCCCCAAGTCAATGATGCTTTTGTTAAAGTGTCTGCATTTAGAATGGCATATCTAAGAGCATACATGAAAGAGCATCCGAAGTGCTACATTGAGAAGAGTTGTTTAACGCCAAGTGTATCACTATCACTTCAAATATAACCTTTTATTGACACTATAACTATATCCCCACACAAGAATCCTTTTATTATAAGTCATTTAATAATCTCACCACGAGAGAGCTATGAGGGTGCTTCTCAAGTACACATGGAGTACACGGAAGCTGAAGGTACACCTAAACAACAAAGGAGAAAAGAGCAAGAAAGTCTTGCTAGAAATAGTACACAAGAAATCTGTTTTTATTAACGGTTTATCTATCACACTTTTTTCTTTTTCACGCAAAGGAGATGGCATAAGTTTTTCATGATTCATAAAGAGTGGTATAGCAAGGTTTGTAAATGTTCTGTTTATTGTCTCCCCATAGACTTGATTAACCAATGTTTTGGAAAACCACTTTACTTATTTAACTATAAGCAGAACTGAAAGTTCATTGTGTAATGCACGCTAATCAGGGGAGTTGAGGTTGTTGAGTTAGCCTTTGTTTCCATTCCAAAGAGCTGTTTTATTTGAGTAGTATCCTGTTAGCTTACTGCATCTGTAATTCCGTTTTTAGTTTTAGATGGTCCAATTTATGGGTATTATATTCTTTATTATGGATGTTTTACTGATACTGTATGAGAACACTCTCTAGCACTGCTGATATATGGAGTGTTGGATGCACTGTAATTGAGATGGCCACCGGAAAGCCTCCTTGGAGCCAACAGTACCAAGAGGTATCCATTCTGTTTGATTGTATAATTTTTGCTAGGTGTTCTCCAATACATGGTAGTAACAACGTGTTTGTTCAGGTTGCTGCTCTCTTCTATCATATAGGAACTGCCAAGTCTAATCCACCAACCCCTGAACATCTCTCTGTTGAAGCGAAAGACTTCCTACTTAAATGTTTGCAACAGTATGTAATTTTGATTGTGTTCAATTTCCTCTTCGCTCAAATAGTTTTGGTCTGAATCAAGGTTTCCTAAATCTGTGTTGCACTCAAACACTTTCTTTTACTTAGTCAAAATGATTGAGAGGGACAGAATTACAACTAAAGATTTTCGTTTCTTTTTTTTCTTAATAAATAATATCTTTGATGTGTAATCCAATGGCAGGAAACCAAATTTTAGGCCTTCTGCATCCGAGTTGCTGCAGGTGATTTTAAAATTTATCA
The DNA here is from genome assembly GCA_003123785.1 of Pterocarya stenoptera. Taxonomy (NCBI): domain Eukaryota; kingdom Viridiplantae; phylum Streptophyta; class Magnoliopsida; order Fagales; family Juglandaceae; genus Pterocarya; species Pterocarya stenoptera. The sequence continues at coordinate 44,300 of QEOT01008373.1, read as the reverse complement.
TTTCTTGGTAACTAATTGCCAAATTGTAGGCTGCAGTGTATCTCTTGCAAAATTTTCATTTTACTGCAAACTTGTGCTTCTGGTGATTGCCAAAAATTTGACCATTGAATGGTTATATATCACTGAGGTTTATACTTTGTTATGCAGCATCCTTTTATAACTGGCAAACAAGTTGAATCTCTTCCTCTTCTTCGTACTTCTGTCGTGGTTAGTACTGCTCAACGATAACATGTTATTTATACTCACCTATCAAATAAATATGTTATCCATGCATTTCTTTGAACAATTTTCTTAATAACCTTTTTTGCCACCATCAGGAAGGCTCTGAAACCCCTTTGCTGTCATGTGCCACAAATTTTGAAACCTCGTACGTTTTGCAATTTAGTTTTTTTCTGAATTTAAAAGTTTGGATAGCACCCTATATTGGGCTTATAATCTCTTTCACAATAGCATTAACTTTGTTTCCAGTAAAATGCCAGCCTGCCCTGGTCCAACAGATCTTTGTAATTTGGATAGTCTGCACTGCAGAGCTGAATATCCTGAGAGGTCCCAAGAAAATAAACGTATTTGGGAAATGAACAACAGTGATGATGACATGTGTCAGATTGACAAAGATGATTTTATAGTAGGAGAAGTCCAGCCCAGTTCTTCTTTGATGGCTGTGAACTTTAAGGTAACTGCTTTTATGTCTTTATTGTTGGACTTTGTTATGAGCACTTCAGAAATTAGGAATTATTTGTTTACATTTATTTTGTTTTCATTAGAGTTTCAACCCCATATGTGAGCCATCTGATGAATGGGGGTGCAAATTGGATGGAGGGCCAGAATCTGAAAAGAGAGGTACAAGTTTTGACACTGATGAACGAGTTTCTGAGCCTGCTGGCCGCCCTGGAGTTTCTGGTGATGGGGACAAAGATTTTTCCTTTCCTTGTGGACATTCACTTTCCGTGGATGACGATGAACTTACTGAGTCAAAAATTAGAGCCTTTTTGGATGAGAAGGTACTGTTATTAGTTATAGGTAAAAAATAGCTGTCATGTTTTTATTTTGTGCTGAATTGTTGGTTGTTGAACTGGAAATCAATTGTTAGGCTCTTGAACTGAAGAAACTCCAAACGCCACTGTATGAAGAGTTTAATAACAGTTTGTTAGCTTGCTCTCCAAGTTTTGTGGAGACAACGCGTGGTGAGACTACCCCAAAGTACCTGAAATTGCCCCCAAAAAGCAGGTCACCAAGTCAAGGCTCAACTGGTGCTCCATCTCCACCAGTTGATGCTCTTAACACAGGAAGCCCAGGAAATAATAGCAGGTGTGCGTCAAATATTGGCAATGCAAGTGATCGCAGTTCACAGGACGTCCCATCACCTCCACATAGTGATTGGAAAGGGCGTTTAGCTGATGCTCAGCAAGAGCCAAGTAGCCCAAGGTTTGTTCACCATTTAGTGGTTTCTTTAGATTGCCTCAGTATGATTCTCAGTTGTGGCCTAATCTGAAATTCTATACTGTGCTACTTACAGTATGAGCTTTTCGGAGATACAGAGGAAGTGGAAAGAAGAGCTTGACCAGGAGCTTGAGAGAAAACGAGGTAACTATTTCTTACCTTGCCGTATAGTTTCAAATGTGAGTTAAATATCGTTCCTATAGCAGCCAATCTTTTGTGGACTTGTGATTCTTTGATTTACTGTAATTTCTTAGTAACCTTTTTTTCTTCACTAGTACTCGGTGTACCATTTTCACTTTCTGAGACACCATTGCTGAGTTTTATTTTCTTGGTTTTTTAGTATTTAAATAGAACCTTTGGGGTACCGTCTTGACCACTGATAAGTTTTGTTGTGTTTTTTTTTTCTGAAAGACTCCAAAAATTGGCCTGGTGTTGTGTTTCAATAGATGCACCCTAGTCTGGCTGAAGTTAACCTATTGGATAAATCCATGTGCACAATGCATAACATCTCTTTTACATATTTAATGCGTGATTGCAAAACTTTGCAGAGATTATGCGCCAAGCAGGTGTGGGAGGGAAAACATCGTCACCAAAGGATCGAGCTTTAAATCGGCCGAGAGAGCGGACAAGGTTTGCATCTCCAGGAAAATAAGTTTGTATCATTGTTTGTGTTAACTTTCTCATCAGGAGTTCAACACAAGAGCTGCAGTTTTGGCTGAGTGGTAAACTAATACTTGGTGTTGCCAGTTTGCGAGCTTTTCTTCAATACAGCAATGACGCATCTCTCATACTATCCAATTACTATTCATACCATGAATGCGTCCTTGCAGTATCGGTGGCCAGCCTAGTGTCTGTTATTGTTATATGTAAAGAGCATTGTTGAAGGTGAGGTTTGGGGGATAAATTTCTTCCTTTGTATTGTTGGTTGGTTGTTGTGGGGATGAGAGAATGGGATTCTCTTTTCTGAAGTTCGTCTCAAGTGAATAGAAATTGTAATTTTAATGTAGAATACTCAATTTTATACACAGAATAGCCTTATTATACATTGAACAATGTTATTCTCTGTTTTAAACTTTATCATCCTAAGCACGTTGGTTGATGTGTCACATTTAATATTGTTTCATCAGTCAACTACTTAAATAAGTCACTTCAATTTTGACACATAAATTTGTGTGATTGGAGATGATAAAATCCAAGATAAAAGAACAATATTTCTTGTTCCTTGTAAACATGTCTTGCTACTTTCTTTTGTGATAACGCAGGATTGACTATGACAACAAGTAAAATGCCTGTTGTCCCTAATGTTTCTAAAAAGAAAAAAAAAAAAAAAATCTATGTATCATCCATTTTCTCGTCATCCTCTCATTATTCCCATGACGTGGTATTAGATGCTATGTTCATAAGTGAGATAGAATAAATAGTCTCCAAATCATCTAGTGCAACATCATGTGATGATGAGTAGCGTTACTTTTCTAAAAAACAATGCAATTCTTGGCATAGGTGACATTTTCTTAACATTATCAACCAAAACTAACTCCTCTCTCTCTGTTCTCTCGCTGAAGAGCTAGAAATCCTTTCAATCCATAGTTTGCCAATCATAGAGGGATCATCATCACCTTGATTCTTTTGAATGGCTGGGTCCTGCGGGTGGACCAGTTTATAAACTGCTTGGAAAACGGGGGTCCATGTACATATGTACCTTCACATGAAAAATGTTTTCACTGTTCATATCACAGAAGAGCTCGACCAATTTGTCTTCTAGTTTTTTCCTCTTTAATAAATATAATGATTGTTTTATACAAACAAATATAATAATAAAAAAGCTACTTTCAAGTTGAGAATGAAAGAGAGAATCCACGACTTATTGAGATTTTGGTAACTCTTTTAGCGAACTTGTACAAGAACATCAAACTGGACTGGACAAACTCACACCACACGAAGGAGGAAAAAGAATAATGGAACTATGGACAGCAAGAAAGTGTATCAGTATCACAAACCAAACGCCGCAAAAGAAATCAATAGCTTTCAAACAAGTTCTCCCCTTATATACCACTTGAGTTCAGAATCGCATTGATGATAAAGTTGGACGGTTTCTCAATCCCGTCAGCCCATCACTCTTCTGTACAACTTTTCTGCTCCTCAATGGAGACACCAATCTGGTTGCCAGTCTTGAAGGAGAGAAAGACCGACGCAATTTGGAAGCAGTTGACATCTTTGGTGATCTTTGGCTCAAGCTTTTATGCCTTGTGGGAGAAAGAGACACCACTGTCGGGTTCTTGATCTTGACTTGAAACTTTGAAGAAGCCGATGGAGGGGACTTGATTAAGAACTTATGTGGTGTCTGTTTGTTTCTTGATATAATGGGAGACTTCGTCTTGCAAAACTTCTGTTGCCGAGCAGAAGCTGTAGATAGGAATAAAGGGTTGGGGAATAGAACAGTCTTTTTAACCCATGGCCTATTCTTGGGGGATACCCTATTTGCTAAGTAATGGTTATTTTCTTTTCCCAGTTCTCTAACCTTTGGAGGTGAAACCTTAAAGTTGATTCGGGATCGAGCCCTTTGAAGTGATGGTGAATCAGACTCCAACCGAATCAATTGCAGTCTGTTCTGCTTCTCCCTCTTTCTTCTACTTCTTAATTCTGTGTTTTCAAGTTGTAGCTTCTGATTTCTGCGACGACTTACTGGGGTTTTTGGATCGTTATGAGTTGTTTTCTTGGTTTTGTTAGCAACTGCTGCTGCTATTTCCCTGGCAAATTGGCTTGCTTGTAGAATCTCTCCTACTGTCTCTCCTACAAGCATTGCTGGTAATGACATTCTCTGCCACTCACCTGTTTAGAAAACATTATGGTTGTCAAATCGAATTAGTCCTCGCCTGGTTTTATAAAAGACAATTGGCGTCCAAGTTACAATTTTGGGAAAATCCGTGAAAGAAAAAAGAAAACTATTTTTCCCCTTTTGTTATGCACAGAGAGAGAGAGAGAGAGAGAGAGAGAGAGAGAGAGAGAGACCTCCTGAGTGAGCTGGAAACTTCCCAGCGGGAGATTTCGAAGCAGCGTTCTTGATCCTTAAATCAAAGAAAAAAAGAAACAGAGAAGATTCATTTGCGTAAGAAAATAATGAGAACAACAGAGAAAGCTGAAATTTTCATCACATAAACAAACAAAACCGACGCAGCTCCCAGTGTACCTTACAGACTCTTGCTTGCATCTGAGACTAGTCCTCAGATAACCTCTGGTACTTCGAGGGCTGAGACTCACTCCTGAGATCACCTTTGTCCCACCTGCCACCGTGTACTGTAGCTCCTGCAATCTAGCCATACACCTCTCCACCTTCACAAATCAATCAAAACACAGACCCGTCAGTTTGAAGATGATTAGAAGATGAGAAAATGAAGGAAATGAAAAAAAAAAAAAATTTAACTTATATAGTTTAATGGAGATGAACTTTCCATTGATCCGAATCCCAGCGATTACTAAATTTGATAACCAAGATTGAATTTTCTGCTCTTTCCCCCAGGTTTTTCAAGGAACCAAGAAACCACAACGATTTTGTTTTATGATTTATCAGAGAGCACGGTGGAATACCTTCTTTACAGTTTCTCTGAGTAGAACCGGATTGAGAGGGGCTGCCATTTTCTTCTGTTTTGGTGGGGTTCTAGCAACCATTTTGTAGTACTGAAGAAAACCCGAAGTGGGTCTCAAAGATCTCTCTCTCTCTCTAAATACCCATACCCAGAGATCGGAAATCAATTACTTTCAGTTACACACACTCTCTCTCTCTCTCCTTATAAACTCGATCTATTTTGTTAACGGTCGACCGTATCATGGGAAACGTATATGCCCAACGGCTACTAGTTTTAAACTCCGACACTACTTTTTTTTTTTTTTTTTGTCTTTTTTGATTTTATTATGTGTAGGGGATAACATTTTGACAAACAAGGCTACTTTTATTTTAAATTTCTTCCTCCTCTTAGTTACGTGTGCGTTGGATGCGTTCAGGTAATGGGATATTTTCAAGTTATTATGTAAATAGTAATAAAAAAATAATATAGAATATTGAATATTAATAAAAAGTTGGTAAAAAATAATAATAAAATAATAAATAATACTTTTTGAGAAGTCCTCACTAGACTTAAAACTTATACTAACTAATTGTTTTTCTTTTTTCTTTTTGTGAAGTTCAGAACTTATTGTGAAGTTCTAACTTGTTATTGGATTGGTGTGGCAAATTTTAAAGAACTTTTTCATTATATTCTGCCGCCTATTTCGCTCTTTTTTCTCCTAGTGTGTAAGTTCAGCTGGCGAAGCAAGTTATATCTGTGCCACAATATATCTATTCATGCTTCTGATTTTTCTTTCAACTGAGAAACTCCTGCAAGATCTTGATTGGGTACACAAACACTTGCACGCTAAGTGAGCAATAGGGGAGATACATGGAAGTTTAAAAAAAAAAATGCTTGCAATCTCATTGAGACCATGAATGAGATTAAGTAAGCAAGAAGCATACATCCCAAAAGAAAATGGAAAAAGATTATGGGAAAGGGAAAGGGTTCATGATTTCAGGGTGTTTTCAGTATGTAATGTGTGGAGGATTACATTGAATATCAGTGGAGGATCGAGAAGGCAAAAATCAGGGCTTCCTGTTATTCTTCAAGTTTCTCAACTTGAGCGGACTCCACACTAATGCCTTCCGTTGTAGTGCAACAACTGTTGTATGTCTCAATTTGGATGAACCGGCCTGTGTTGGGGGACTTCCCATGAACTTGCTGCTGCTCCTCATGGCGGTTGGTGTTGTCTCTGCTGCCCTACTCCTCGACTCTGGCAATGGAGAAAACAACCTTGAATACCTTGCCTTCCGTGGGTCCCTCACAAATGACTGCCGGCCCATTGCGCTACCATTTTTTAATCGCGAGGTGGACGTGTGGAGTGGCGTTGACATCTGAGAGCTGGGTTCTGGGCGGAGGGTGGCAATGGAGACTCGTCTCCTAGGCTGAAAAACCTGAGTTGCTGTTGTTGTTGATGAAAGAGGAGGAGGTGGTCTCACGGCAACAGAGAACCGTCTCGGTTTCATAAGGCCTTTAGCGTTCGTTGCTGCCATTGTTGTTGTGGTAATGTTTTCTTTGCCACCTCCTGACGCTGGGATGATAGAAGTGGTTTTGCTGGTCTTTTTAGGCGGTATGGGAGATGGCTGCGGCAGGAAATTGGTAATTCTTCGAAGTGGCAACCTCAGCTTTGAAGGCCCCAAGGGTGGCTTTTTCTGTGTTATAGACTTCTGTGCTGCTTGTTTTAAAGATGGCAATGCTGAGGGCTGAGCAGAAGCGGCAGAAAAAGCTCTAGCTTCCTGCTTTAGTCGGGTTTTCCTTTCCTCTGCCAGTTGGTTCTCAAGGTCTCGAACCTATTGAAAAACCAGTCAAGAATCAAATAGGAAGTCCAACATTGTCTTGTGCTTAGCAAAATCAGAGGTTACAACATTGATACCTTCTCTTGAAGATTCCTGCAGATATGTTCTCTAGCAGAAAGCCTCAATTGCAAAGACTGCAAGTTATCCTGCAATTTCTTTGTCTCCTTCTCATCGTGCTTGAGCTTTTCTGCCTGTTAGTTGAAAATCTTAGTTGCACAAATTGAAACCACAATAGAAAATCTTACTGCTTCAAAAACGTGACTTACTAATTCATACCATTTGCTTGTACTTGAAGAGCTCATTAAAGTCCACCTGTTTGCGAGCAGGTCCACTCTCAATTCCTCGGACTCGACTGGCAAAATTCAGGGAACAAAGAGTTTCTCCCAGATCAGCTACATCAGGGCTGATCTGGACAAACATCAGGGTCTTGCAATCTCCCCCTACAATTCAAGCTTTAGTTGGCATGGGGTTGAAATAGAAAGAATGTAGAAATGAAGTTGCAATTAACTAATATGCTATGACAAGTGACAAAATACCTAGAGAGCTCTGCAGAATATGAGTAAGCTTGGAGTTCCTATTTTGAACAAAAATACGAGATATCATAAGTACATAGAAGATTAATAAATGTGCGCATGTGTGTGTGGGGAGAGAGAGAGAGAGAGAGAGAGAGAGAGAGAGAGAGACCTGTAAGGAATGTGAGCCGTTTTTGATGCAAGGGCAGAAATAACATCACCAAGCGCTGAGAGAGATTTGTTAATGAACTGAGATTCCTTCAATCTTTCACCTTCAACTTCAGTTCTCCCCACACGCTCACTACCAGCCAAGTCTACCAGCCAAAGATGACTTTTTGTGCAGTGTCCATTTATTAAATTTTCCCCTTTAACCGTCACTCTTAACAAGCTACAATAAAGACAGTTTTGGCATTACCACACTACAATACAAGGAGAACTAGGAAATCTCATAATATATATCATTTTATATCACAACTTCAAAATCCACCGAAATTTGTAGAAAAATTCTAATTGAAATCTTTTCCCTCTTTTTTTTTTTTTTTTTTTTTTTAAATTGTTTGGAAACAGGAAATGAAGTAACAAGGAGTACACGACTCACCAGTGAGAACGACTGCTGAGCTCATTAGCATTGGTGGAGCCAACCGATCTGACTCGGCTTCCAGACTTCAGCAGCTCCCAAACATCCTCAGTACCATAAACACGAGCTTCAACTAGTCCTGGGACTTCTTGTGTTCCCTCTGCTGCTTGCTTTATCTCCAACCTTCATCCATGTATGGAAAATAATTAACACCATGCAACTTTTGAATTATTTCTTGGATTAATTTCTGAGAAACAATATAAACAGGGGCTTAGGGGGGTTACTTAAAGGAAGCTTACTCTGCATTAAAAGCAAATAGAAACAGATTATATACTAGGTATATCGCTAGGAAAATATGGCTGCCATTTAAGCGTTGGAATAACTCTCACATCCATTCTTCCGTTCCAATGGCTTGAAGCATGATAATCGTCTCCCAATTTCTTATCCATATTTTTTTCATCTAGCACTGAACTATATTATTTGGTAGCACCAGAGCTTATAAAAATCAAATTGGCAGTAATTAATAAAGCTGAGAGGAACTCACTTCTTTGCTGGTTGATTGGAGTTTTCAACCAGTAGGTCCCGTATCTTCTCGTTGTAAACTTCTAGCATGCTCACAAACAATCCATATCTAATAATTCCACCTCTCTCTTCAGAAATCCGAAATAACTCCTTTAGAGTCCTGTAGTTAACTCCTCTATTTTCAGGTGTGCCCTCCATCGTAAATGTCTTCCCAGTTCCGGTTTGTCCATAGGCAAATATGCAGACATTATACCCATCCAACACCGAAGTTGCGATAGGCTTAGTTTGAGCGAAAACAGCTTCTGCATATTGTAAAAACCCAAAATTAAAGACTTTAAGCAATTAAAATAAATCAAAAGATCTTCCAGTAACACCATCTGCCAAGATTTCGCAGGTACCTTGGTTGTCTTCAGGCCTAAAGATATGGTCAAACTTAAATTGTTTTTTTGAAGAATCAGAGCAAACGACCTGAAGCTCATTATCTAGAGTTGAGTCAAATTCAACAACAGGAGCACACCCATTTGTAATTTCAGTTTGGTTTAAAGGTCTACATCTGCAAAAGACCCTGATATTGCCTTTAAGCTCAATTACTTCATTGTAGAGCCTCTTGCGTTCAGATGNAGCCAACCGATCTGACTCGGCTTCCAGACTTCAGCAGCTCCCAAACATCCTCAGTACCATAAACACGAGCTTCAACTAGTCCTGGGACTTCTTGTGTTCCCTCTGCTGCTTGCTTTATCTCCAACCTTCATCCATGTATGGAAAATAATTAACACCATGCAACTTTTGAATTATTTCTTGGATTAATTTCTGAGAAACAATATAAACAGGGGCTTAGGGGGGTTACTTAAAGGAAGCTTACTCTGCATTAAAAGCAAATAGAAACAGATTATATACTAGGTATATCGCTAGGAAAATATGGCTGCCATTTAAGCGTTGGAATAACTCTCACATCCATTCTTCCGTTCCAATGGCTTGAAGCATGGTAATCGTCTCCCAATTTCTTATCCATATTTTTTTCATCTAGCACTGAACTATATTATTTGGTAGCACCAGAGCTTATAAAAATCAAATTGGCAGTAATTAATAAAGCTGAGAGGAACTCACTTCTTTGCTGGTTGATTGGAGTTTTCAACCAGTAGGTCCCGTATCTTCTCGTTGTAAACTTCTAACATGCTCACAAACAATCCATATCTAATAATTCCACCTCTCTCTTCAGAAATCCGAAATAACTCCTTTAGAGTCCTGTAGTTAACTCCTCTATTTTCAGGTGTGCCCTCCATCGTAAATGTCTTCCCAGTTCCGGTTTGTCCATAGGCAAATATGCAGACATTATACCCATCCAACACCGAAGTTGCGATAGGCTTAGTTTGAGCGAAAACAGCTTCTGCATATTGTAAAAACCCAAAATTAAAGACTTTAAGCAATTAAAATAAATCAAAAGATCTTCCAGTAACACCATCTGCCAAGATTTCGCAGGTACCTTGGTTGTCTTCAGGCCTAAAGATATGGTCAAACTTAAATTGTTTTTTTGAAGAATCAGAGCAAACGACCTGAAGCTCATTATCTAGAGTTGAGTCAAATTCAACAACAGGAGCCCACCCATTTGTAATTTCAGTTTGGTTTAAAGGTCTACATCTGCAAAAGACCCTGATATTGCCTTTAAGCTCAATTACTTCATTGTAGAGCCTCTTGCGTTCAGATGACTCTTCAACATACTTTTTCTTTAAAAGTTCATATTCAGTACCTAATATACCACAAAAAATAGCAGGATAACCAGTTACAATTGGATCGAGAAAAAGGAATGGGACAAAGATTTCAAGAATCAGTATTGGAGTCTCACTGAGAAGCCCAAGAGTGTTGAGAACTTCAAGGCCAGGGAAGGAATCTGTAGTAAGCTTCACTTGATCAGATAGGACACTGTACTCTTTCTTCAGTTCCTGAAACGTGAAAGAACAGAAGCCATTGATAAAGCAACCAACGCAAATCCTTAATACAAAATAAAGGCTCAAGTTTGGTAGCGAATAAAACTTACCTGCACTTTGGAGCTCAAATCAATTATTTTCTTCAATATAGGAAGGGTCTGCCCCTGGTCAGGAGAAGTTTCTTGTATTCCATTTGACAAGCTATTCTCATCCGTAAAATTGGAACTTCTCTCAACTTTTTCTAACACAAAAGCAAAGCCCACATAATCAATAAAACCCACATAAAGAGACCAATTGCTACATCTAGTTGGTCAAAAGATACTAAAAATCATTTAAAGAATTTCAATTAATCCCCACTCAACTTTCATCTAGCACAATAAATTGGAGAAATTCTAAATTTCTGGGCCATATAACATATAATATAGAATTTTGTTTCACATTCTTTCAGCATCCGAACAAACGGGTTAAATGTCAAAGCAGGCTATTGGAATTTGAAACCCCAATTTGACGCACTATCAAATAATAGAAAAAGGAGAGAGAGATAAACCTTTATCTATGCCTGATTCGCTAGTTTCAGTCTCTGGAATTTGGCTGGTTTCAGTCTCTTGAGTATGTTCTGAAGAACATAAAATCTAAACACGTTAATTCTACATTTTCTTGGATTTTCTTGCTAATTAAGCCATTTTCTTGAATAAAAAAATCTGAATCAGATTACGAGAAAAACCCTAACCTTTTTCATAGGTTGGAGTTTCTTGGGTTTGATCTGAATTGAAGTGGATCTTGAAGTTAATATATTATTGAACTCAGAAAATATTAAAAAATAAAAAAATAAAAAACCAGAGGAGAACGAACCTGAGCGAGAAGTTGAATCCTCTAGGGGGGTTTTAACTGAAACCAAAATTAGATAAACCTCAAATAAAAAATCTTGAATTTCAATAGACTAAACAACCGGGGGGGAGGGGGAAGGGGGGGGGGGGGGGG
>QEOT01008373.1:5496-32668 GCA_003123785.1 Pterocarya stenoptera | reverse complement strand
GAGAGAGAGAGAGAGAGTACCGTACCATCCATGGCTTAGAAATCAGGGCAAAATTTAATTTTGCAGAGAGAGACTGGATAAGAGCGACGATCTGCGAGAGCTAGAAAGAGCGAGGGAGAGAGAGGTGGTGTTTTAAGCGCTTGACGAAGACGGAAGGTTACGATTGAATTCAAGTTTGAATTGTGAGGAACGTGGGCCGTTGGATTGAAATCTAGAGGAGCTATTTCTAACGGCTATAAAACTTTCTGGAGCATTACCATAATTGATCGTTTGGAGAGAGTGGGCAACCCGAGTAGTCCAACCAGAGCCCCGACCCGCTCAAATTGTCCATCTCATTCTCACCTTTTGCCTTGGTTGCACTATATATCAATCTAAGGAAAATGACAGTATGACCCATGAATTTGTCTCCTTATTTTGATCGCTTTTTTATTTTTATTTAATAGTTCAAAAAGTGAATATTAGTGTATTGGTGTATTTTTTTTAAAAATATCTAAAGATGTTTAAAAAACGTGAAAAAGAAAAAAGAAAAAAAATTAAAAAGTGGCATTTAGCCTATGGGGCATGCCCAGTAGTCACTGCTGGGCGGCAGACTAGCATTATCCATCAATCTAAAATTTACCTTTTTCTCTTTAGAAAAGAGTAGATCTAAAGGTTACCAATGTTATATAATACATTATTATCTCTATACGTGTCACTTTATATCACCATTAAAAGATCTCCTTTTTTTTCTTAAAAAAAAATCAGAAAATCTTAGATAACATAAACACTAGTAATTTTCAAAAAAGTTATATGCAATCGGCCTGTGCAACCATTGGGTAGTTGCTAGGTCATTTGAATGAAATGATGTGTTTCATTTTAACGTTGTAGCAGGAGGGGAGATGAAAATTGCTACACAACGGGTAGGATTTCATCTTTAATTAAACAGTGTGTTTCGTTTAAGAAAAATGCTATTCGTAACCGACTAGAGGCACCGCATCCCACGTGGCATAAATGAAACCGCACCGTTTCATTAAATTTGTCCAAAAGCCTAGTCTCGTCTTTGTCTTCTCATTACCTTCTTTCTCTTTCTTCATCCTATTCTTCTTCGCAGTAACATCACCCAAGTTTCCCTCAACGAAAGGAAAGGTGGAAAAGTATGGAAAGCCCACCGTATGATCCTGGGAAATGGTTTAGAAATTCATGGGATTTTATTGTACATCATGGTGCAATCTTGTCAACAACATAATCCAAACTGAATTAATAAACCCTCCTGCCAAATTCCTTGCAAACTGATGTGATCAGATTGGCCCCTTTTTAGTGAGCTTTGGATTTGCAGAAAATTGTTGGAATGATGAATCGAACCCCTATTTTTTGATTTGGAAGCATCACTCTTTATTTTTTGATTTGGCAGATCTAAGACCGAAGATGAACAAGCAATCTTTGCTTTTTCTCCTACCCACAAAGAAGCACAGATCTGAAACCGAATCCTTTACTTTTTCCCCTACCCACGAAGATAACCACAGATCTGAGTTGTAGAAGATGACCCATCTGCTCTGCTTTTTCTCTTAACAAAGTTTGGGCATCCGTCGGTTCCTCTTCTTTCTTCCATTTTCTTCTTCTTCATTTTTTTAATATATCATCTGACGTGGCACTAGCTGATTACACCGCAGTTGTATGTAGAATAACTGTTCATTTAAAGTCAAAACACACCATTTCATTTCTTCTCATCCTTTCCACTTTCTTCTTCTGTGCGTCTCTCGTCTCCCTTCTCCTTAGAAGCTTTTTCCTTCCCTTTCTCCCTAACCCGTATACCATCGACGTCCCTTCTCCTTCCCAACATATGCGACCTCTGTTAATCCTAACCCTAAGACCCATCTTAATCTCACACACCAAAACGAAACCCTAACCCTAAAACCCGAGTGATTCCCATTGCTGAAAAATTACTCATTATTTTTTTCGTTCCTTATCTGTAACCCTAGTTTTTTTGTAGATGAAGGCCAATGCATGTAGACAACCTTTGGGCTAAAGGGAAGGACAACTAGTGAGGCAAGGACCTTGAAATTTTTTTGTTTAGTATGTTTGTAGATTTTATTTTTAAGTTTTTATGTATGTCTGTAGATTTGGACTAATTTTAATATTTGTGGCCTGTTTAAATCAAGTGTTATGTTTACTATTGAAATTGGTTTTTGCAATTGCATAAGAGATTATTCCCTGTTGGATGTTTCTATTATGTACTCTCTAAGGTTGTTTGTGGGTTGGAGCTTACCAATTCTTTACTTGTAATTTTGTTTGGTTTGGTGTTTTTGTTTTGTACTCTATACGGTTACCTGCTTATAAAGCCAAGTACTCTAAAGTTGTTTTTGGGTGGGAGGCTCATCAATTATTTGGTTGCTGAGAAATTTGCTAAATAATTTTGAGCCCAAATCCAAAACACCCTGCTGTAACATATAAGTTGATAGTTTAGTGGATGCTTCTATCTGCTTGTTTGAACATATGCTTCGTAAACTCAGAAATAAACACAAACTTAATTGTCTTTTTTCTTGAACCCACTTTTTAAAATGCCATAAACTTTGTGGGGGGACAATCGCTTCAGCTTCCCTAAAATCATGTGTGGCCTCTTTACTTTCTTTAGCAACTCTTGAGCTTGAAGCAGAGGTCGTAAAGTTGAGTGCAATCGGAGGGCTAATTGCATATTGAAATGGATATGCAATATTTGGCTGCAATGAAGAGCACAAAAAAATCAATTCATCAAATATCTTCATTGAAAAATAAAGCACGACGACACGCTTGCTGTGGAATGCATCACCTGATTGCTCCATGAACATGTATTCGCATCTGGACAAGGAACAACATGTTAAGAAGACCTAGGCTGTGATTGAATGTGTATTTGATCTGTAGCAGTGATCGTCATCGTAGGGCTAGGTCCACTGTTGAATGGGTGGTTTTGCTGCAGTTTAGAAAAAAGAAACATTAAAAAATCTCATAACTGGTTGCAAATCTAAGACACAAATATATGCAAATTTACTTCGCGCTAGGCTATGGGTTTAATATAGGTTCACATCTGAACGAGGTAAAAAAGGTGGTAACCATGCATATAGTTTGGAAAGTTTTAATAAACAGGTCTTGGTATGTCCTAAAGCTAAAAAATAATAATAACGAACACAATGATGGTGTACTTAAAAAAAATGACAAACTCGACATGCATATATTGAATATTTGTAACAATATTGTCATACCTTGGTTGATGGATTTAAGACAAGAGGTGTTAGGGGAAATGCGTGTTCTTTCCCTTTCTCCATTTACACGATTCCAATAACAACTAGATCACAATGGGGTACATCACACACTGCCAACAATTAAATGTATAATGACTTCAACGAATACCATCAAATACCATCACATATTACAACAATTAAATATTATTCTTCTCTTTCTTCAGTTTTATTTCATTAACTTGAAGGAGACTAAGAGAATGAGATTTTTTTCAAGTTTTTCTTCAAGTCAAAGTTGAACAATGAGATTTTTTATAATATGAGATCTATGTCCTATATATTCTAGACCTTAAAAGTTTGGGTAGAAATTCTAGGGGATCCAAATCCTTGGCCAACAATGGGTTTGGGACCTCGCTTTTTTCTGTCAAAATGTTCTATTGGAAATGGGTTTGGACATTTTTCTTCTTAGATGATCGAAATGCTTTCAGTTGAAATGCTCTGTTCGAAATGGGTTTGGGCATTTTTCTTCTCAAATGGCTTCTTCCTTTCGGTCGAAATGCGTTGCAGTCGAAATGGGTTTGGGCTTTTTTCTTCTCAAATGATCGAAATGCTTTGTTCAAAATGCGAAATGCTTTCAGTCGAAATACCGCCAGTTTTTCTTAGATGTCTTCTTCCCGAGTTTCAATTCGATGGCTTCTCATTTTTTTAAAGTTGCACAGTCCGGTTGTATGCAGCAGAAGTGAGTAATTTTATTTGCTATGCTGTAATGGTGTAGTTTTTAGCATGTAGAATTTTCCTATAGGCAAGGTCACATAAACACGAGTAATTTTATATAATACGCTCTTATTTCATTCTTATTCCACTTTGTAAATGTTGCACTTTCTATCAATCTTGGATCATCGATTAAGTTTTTTAGAAAATAGTTCAAAAGTTAATGACCAATGCCACTTCATCTATAATGCAATAAAAATGGTATGATGCTGCAATATATAGAATTTTCTTATCAACACAATATAATAAAAGCGAGATGAAAATATAATATATAATATATAATAATTTCATTCTACTTAAATATATTTATATTAGTAATGACACTCATAAAACCCATGTAATATCTACATTGTTGAATGAAAAATATATGGTTATCATGATAAAACTTAAAAATCCAACCCTAATCTTATAATCAGGCTTGCTGTTCAGAATATTTCACAAGTAGGATATTATGAAATATCTTACTTGATATTGATTATAGAGGAGTGTTATAACCACAAAGGGATTATACAAAAATAATTATACAAACTGACGTAGTTTCATATGATCCATCAGATATACTTTACGATAAAAATAATTTTACAATATGACAAATCATATCAAGCTATATCAATTTGTGAAATTATTTTTGTGTATTTCAATATGTAGATAAAATATTTCTCTTGGTTCTATTATAAAAGAGAATTGTCACAGACATAAATAGATTACACAAAAGTAAATCTACAAACTAACGTGAATTTACGTGATCCGTTAGCTATAGGGGTGAAAAAAACCGGTGAACCGATAAACCGGACCGGATCTAGACCGAACCGGTGGGTTTGGTCTGGTTCGGTACCTGTTCCATTTTTCTCAAAACCGATCAAAATCAATCCTGTTTCTTTTTTTTTTCTAACACCGGATTGGACTCGTTCATTTATATATATATATTAATTTTTTATATTATATATAATATATTTAATTATATATAAAATAATTTTGTATTATATGATAAATTACTAATTAATATAACATTACAATTTAAAATCGTATATAAATAATTATATATTATCATTATAGTCTATAGTATTAGTGTAACTAGTAATACTATATCACAATATATTAGAATATACTACAATATACCACTAGAGTCTATAATATATATTATAGTATACTACAAAATATTATAACTATATTATTATATACTTAATATATATAAAATATTATATATACTATATATATAATATATCAAAAAAAGGGTACCAAACTGGACTCGAAACTGGTAAAACTGGAAGTACCTATAATTAGTACAGTATCGGTTCTTCAAATCTCAAAACCAATATATACCTATTCGATTTTAAAATATGTCCAAATCCGGATCGAACCAGACCGGTTACATCCCTAGTTAAATCTACTCTATAATAAAAGAAACTTACAATCTGACGTATTCCATCAAGTCACATAAATTTAAAAATTTAGTTTTGTATAATTTTTTTTATGGTTAAAATATTTTGTTATGATTTTATCAAATAGCATACCGATATTATGCGTGCCTTTTGTTGACGTGGCAGATAGTCATTGGTAGGTTAGAATCATGGAATCTGACCGACTCCCTGGCAATGGCAAAGAACGATTAATGAAAAAACAGCTACCAAATTTGATAAAACCAGTGGGATAACTCTATGGCCTGGGCCTTGGAGTAGCTCTAGCAACTTCATGGCTTCTTCATATTCAATTTGCTGCTTCTTGAATTCATGCTCCTCTGCATCAGTACTCAACCCATCCTCAGCCACACGCTTTTCCTTATCTTTTTCTCACTCTATCTTTAATGGCCACAATGGAGTTTCACTGAACAGAGCTGGCTCTAGCTCAAGTATACGTGCCAAGTTTGATAAGTTCCAAGGTGAGGATAGTCCTAATACCATCACACCTTCTACTTTACCAGCACAGCCAGAAATTATTCAAGAAGATGTAGAAGAGGAAGATGATGACAGGTTCTGTTTCGTATAAACACTTAAGAGTTACCTCGCTTATCTGGGTTCACTTGTTTAGTTTATCTGGGAATTTCCTTTCTGGGTTTCAAGTTGCTATATATCAGAATATGTGGAGGATATATGATGGAGGGCTATAGTGAAATTGAAGGGAATTTGGTGATATCCATTGATGAAGAGTCAATTTGGGGTCTTTGGACGGATTGAGTCATTTTATTGTTGTTTATAAGGCATTTGAATCTGTTAATTATGTAAATCTTGCCAAATATCTCATTCTATGTGTATAATTTGCACTATGCCTTCGAGTTGAAAAAGTAGTAACTTATGTAATGTGTTTGGGAGTTGAAGGGATTAGGAAGGAGAAGGGCGACCTTAAGACGGAATGGAATAGAGTTTTAAGTGCTTTTGGGAGCTTATGTTAAAGACCAAATGAAAAAGAAAAAAACTTGCACCGATGCCCCTTATAATTTAGTTGTGATTCGATTGAAAAGTAAAATGGACACAATTCCATCTTAAGGAGTGGTACTTAACAGGTTAAGCATCTTCTTCTAGCTCAAGTGCCTTATGATAAGCCTACTTATATATATATATATATATATATAAAAAAGGTGCCTTATGATAAGCCTAACAAGCTTGTATAGTAGCCTAGGATTTTGTCTAGTCTTATAATAATTTTATGGGTTTGGCTACTGACTGATTACGTGATAATTAAAAATTTTGGTATTGTGTATTTAGGAAGCATGCTAGTAATATCGATAATGTATAGGCCTTGACCTCAAAACATAGCTAAAGACGCAAACTTCTAGTTCATCTCATAACAATTTTTTTTTTGGTTGAGTTGATAAACTGTCATTTAGATTACTTGTTTCTTGGCCTTGAATCTGATAAGTTAAAGGAAAGCTACTCATGATTTATTTTATCTTCAGCTGCTTGCCTTCTGACTTGGAGGGGGCCGTCCGGCAATCAAGTCAAGCAACTGCCTCATTTTTGTCTTCAGGAGGAATGAGAGCAATAGTACGTGCAAAAAGAAAAATGTAATCTTATTAATTGAAAATGGAAGCTCCTCATTTTTTTGGTTTTTTTCTCCTTAGTTCTATTAGTTTGAAGCTGAAATGAATCTAATAAAAGAAACAAAAGAAGTTTTTGAATTTTTCGAAGCAATCCTATCCCGGAAGATCAGATGTTTTTTCTTTTCTATTGAAAGCACAGTATCAGAAAGAAAAGGTATAATATCCAAAACTGAAAAAAAAGAAAAATTAAAATAAGAGGTATTAGTGTAATGAAGTCCTCAAAAGGTAAATAAAATAAAAGAGGTATATTAGGTAATGAGCTATTCTATATTTTAATTTTCTTAGCAAATTATGCTGAGTTCTACTACTGCCTTATCAATATTTCAGCCTATTACCTTTTGCAGTATAATACTTGCAACAATTGAACTCAAACCTGTCTCAGGACAGTTTAAAGAGTTGTACATTTTGAAATCGAAGATATAATTAAAATTTTGGGCAGTGTGTGTGTGTGTGTGTGTGAGAGAGAGAGAGAGAGAGAGAGAGAGAGAGAGGTATTTCATGGTGAGATGCCACCTCTAATGTTCAGTTCTGTAAATCGACTTCACTACTTCAGTCAGTTCTCTGCTCTTTTCTACTGTTTAAAGTCATGCTATCCTTTTACAGGTTGAGCTCCTAATTCCCCAGTTGCAGTTTCTAGATGATGAAGGTGCACAAGCTGAGCTCTGGGAGCTGTCAAGAACTTTCTTGGATACACTAATTAAAGAAACAGGATCTCAGGTTATTTGGACATATTTCCTGAAGTCACAAAAGTAAAGTGTTTGGGATTGACTTAATAATACAGTCTGAGAGAATGAATTAACATATGAAGGAGGTTCTCTATTAATGTTACCTAACCTTTGCTTTGAAGTTGGCAATTTTAGCCCGTATCCATTACAAAGTAAAACAGTTACCAATCCTTGAGCAATCAGTCTTAAGGAATTGATGACAATTCGAACTACTGTATCTTATATTGGTTAATGATGTATGCTTTTTTCCCTTTTTATAATAAGTATATTTAGTGTTACTATTTAGCATACATTATCTCAGTTGCTAAGTTCTGTGATTTGAATTTTTAGAGAGTTAAAGCCATATTTCCCGATGCTGGTGCCGCTGCACTTCTAAAGTACCGATGGAAAGATGCTGCTTTTGGATTTTCTAGGTAACGTCCACCATATCGATGGAAGTCCTATAAGCATGTACTTTGTCAGCTTGGCTAACCATCCTTTTTCATATGAATCTGGCACTTTGTTGTTCATTTTTTTCTACATATTTATTTTCTGGTACAGGGTCATTGTCTTATGAAGCTCTACTGCATAAACTTGAATATTAGTTAATTGAACTTAATTAGTCATATATGTGATATTTAAAATTGTCTTATTTCATACAGCTTAAGTGACAGGAAGCCTGTAGAGAGTGAAGACGAGATCGTGGTTATGGTTGTTCCTGATTATCAGATGTTGGGATATGTAGAGAGAATTGCATCTGATCTCTCAGATGAACCGGTACCATTCTGATCTCCTCATTCCTTTATTAGAAGCAATGGTCTCAATATACACATTTCTGTTTATTATCATGATTCTCATGATCAGAAGTCTAGACGCTATTGTGATGATAACTCATATTTAGTTCTTAACGTATACCTAACGATAGAATTTCTTTATAAGGTATTGCATGCATGCATGCATGCATTATATCCTATTTCAAATCACTAACAACCCCATGGTAAATTTGGAGAAGTTTCTTTCTTCAGTAAATTCTAACACGAAACTAATATTTATCTTCTCGCCGCACCATTGTCTATTGGTAATATCTAAGTTAACATTTGCTTACACATATGCCCATGGAAAATACATTTTTGTATCATGGCTTCCGAACAACTGACTAACTAAAATACCTATCTATGTGTATTAGTTGCTGTCTGATGATGTATTTCAAATAAAGTTGGATTGTTTATATTCAAGCTGTAGAAATTACAGTTTGGCAGTTTGCTACATATTTTGTTTGACTCTTTCATATCATTCTGGTGACATTGGAGCTTCCCCTTGGCTAAGTTGTTGATGGTTTCCAGTGGTCAAACTGACATATGTCAGCCATTGTAGACGACTCTTTGAACTGACCAAAACATCCGGACTCCTGAACTGCAATGACACTGGTGGCTGTCAACCTCATGCCCTGCCACTAGGTCTGGTGATTGGTGTGAAATATTGCCCACCCACCACCATATATGCTATGTGCTAGTTGGGTTGGGAGTGGTTGCTTTTTAAACACCCATCACCTGACAGCCGACCCTACTCCCATGGGAAATCCGTTTTTCTTTCCCAGCCCCATCTGACCAAAACCAAAAATTGACTGTTTCCAGTTGAATTGGTTTGTTTGGGTCAAAAGGGTAGGTATTTTGTCCAGCCCTTGCAGATATTCTGTCAAGGTTTCCATTTGTTTTGTACTATGGCCTAGTGTATATCTAACCTAGAATTATTTCATTACTTTTTTAGTTCTTTTCATCTAGGAGTGTTAATGCGTATGCTCTAGAATAGAGGGCTTGGTTTAGAACTATTGTCCTCACAGCATCTCATTTATTGGCAGCCGAGGCCTCTCATCATGTGGAACCCACGTCTAATCAGTGAGGATGTAGGAGTTGGGGTCAACGTTCGAAGGTTAAGGCGGTATTTTCTACGGTATGCTTATCATCATTCTCTCTACATTTCAAACTAGCCTGTTTCTTGTTATTTTAAGCTCATTCAATTGGTTAGCCTTTCCTCTTGCTCTAGTTCATTAGGAAAAAAAGGTATTTTATATTATCAAGCTGAACTTAAATCACCTTAATTTTGCAATCTGTACCTTAGTTAAATGATTGGCTATCGTATCTCTTATCATACTCAATAACTGCTGCCCATATTTTAAGAATACGATCATGCCATGTAAACCTTTCCTCACTGATTGTATTGTCTTGGCTCACCATTGACCCTTCTACACTTCCTTCAGTTAATTGTATTTAACTAACATGTCAAGATTTTTAGACCACCAGTAACATCTTGTGAACTCTTCTCGTTCATCATGTGTATAATATTATACATGTTTGAGATCATTACAAACAACCAACTCTATGTTTTTATTTTTGCAGCACTTTTTCAACAGTTTACTCAATGAGACCTCTGCCATCTGGTGCCGTGTTTAGGTGTTATCCAGGGTAAGGTCCAGTTTGCATCTTACCAAGTTCCTAACCTCTCATGGGCACCTGTTGTCTAGTTCTATATCTATAACCAAATGCATCATTATCCATGTATTGATGATATCTGTCTTGTGAGTGCATGATACGTTAACTTGGTGAAACAATCAGGGGCCCTTTTAAGATTTTCATTTTTGGTTCTCATGTTAATCATTGCTTCTGATACTCTACCTCTGAATCCCTTTTCTGATCTTTCACAAGATTGTGGAAGGTGTTCTATGATGATAAGGATAGACCAAACAGATACCTCCTTGCCAAAGAACTCATTAGCCGTCCTGATGCGGAGGATCTTGAGGTAAGTTGCTGGTAACTTTTTAGAATGTCTCCTTGGAAGAGGTGTGAGGTGTTATGCAAAACAAAATCTGAATTTACACTAAAAAAATGTATTTTGATGGATTCATAAATGATTTCTATCTTTTATACATAGATTTATTTATTAGAAATCGTCAAATCTTGCATGTTAAGCCTGACCACACCCACAAACAGAAACAAAATGGTAGCTCTAAGAACTAGACGAAGTGAAAAGTTATGTGATGTTATTTGCAGATAATATTTGGAAATGTAGCGGAGGGATCAGAGCAGGGTCCATCTCTGTTTAACAGAGCAGCCAGCGTCTTCTCTTCACTAAATCGGTTTATGAAGGCGATTTCAAAATAATCCTTTTATTTTTATCTGTTACGGGTTACCACAAATATGTTGACGATCAATCTATTTCTATCCTGCATCATTTCTTTGTAAATTTTGTAGCTTGAACCCGACTTTATAACGCATAATACAGTTGCATTACACAATCTGAGTCAAGTACCTGTTCTTCTCAATGTAATATCAGGAAATGGCGCAACAAGATGCACCAAAATATAGCATACTTGGTGTCTTTCTCTCTATTACTTTCCATCTCTAAGCCTAAGGTCCTATGTTTGAATTAAAATATTACTTCTATTCATTTTTATCAACATTGGTTGAAGTCTCCAATGAGTAATGGCAGATATGTGGGGCTCGGAACATTTCCTTCTCAAGAGAAAGAAGGCGGATTGGTAAGAAGGCCGACCAAATAGGGGAGGGGCCCAAAGTCCTCATCAGCAAGTAAAGAACTGTTTCTTGGAGCATAAACGTGAGCCCCCCGAGTCACAAAAATACAGAAACTTACAATATTTACAAACATTTCCTTCAAAAATATGGTGTTATGACTTCATTACACAAACAAAAATATATTTTGTCCCTTGGCTTTTCTTATGTACATGCACTTGACAAGAAGGCTCCTACTAACATCTGTAAGCAGTATCGGCTTCCCTTTTCTCCAATAAGCAGAGTGCTGTTTGGTGAATTTGGTAATAAAAATCAAAGCCACATACAAACCCGTAGTCCAAATGTCAAAACCAATCAACATGTTTGGTTGAAGTTTTGGGTTGCTTCTTTGGCTTTTGGTATCGATTGTTCTCAAACTTGGCTTTAGCCATAAGAGAATAAAGCAATTCTGCCTCGGCTGATGTATCATAAGGCTTGTTCAAGATACTGCAATATCAAAATAAACCAGAAAGTGAACAATTGTGAACAACCATAAGATATAACCCAAATTGTAAGCTTGTATATTTGCGAGTGAGATGTGACAAAATCAAGGCTATTTATATTACAAATCCGTGTGTATTATTCTCAGCTTTTGGCAGTAAAAGAGATGGAGCATGAGAATGCAATTAATACACTAATCAAGCTGAATTAAGAACACAACCCTGCTCCATGTCTTTCACAGTTGTGGCTACAGGGTAGTAGTTCTATTAGTTCTCTGGATCAATTTTAGCTTTACGACTATCAACAATGATTTCCGGGGAGTTATGAGATATACCTGTCCAGTAGCTCCTCTAAGATAATTCTCTGCGAAGGTGTAACGTAATAAATACAACTTCTTGGGCACTGACCCACCGCCATCTGAACTTGGTAATCGTCACCATGTCCTAATCAAATGCACAGAGGCTTTAAAGTTGAAATATTAAAGAATATCATTGGGCTGATTTTCTGTTCATAGTAGTTTATAGTGTGTTAAAACCACCAAACTAAACTAGTGAGTGGTAATCTGTGCCTTTGTTCTCATTCTTCTGTCCCCTTCTTTTAAAATATCCTTAACCCCATCAAATAAAAATGACTATACTACTATAATAAAAACAACTTGCCTGCACCCTATCTTACTTTCATCTGTTCTTTCTACACACAACGCATGAGAAAATAAGCACAACGTACTAGCAAATTAACCAACCTTGTGAAGATACCCTAGCAGTTCCGGTGGAAGCATACGTGAAGGCATGAGGGGCCCCTTTTACACAAGAATATGGACAGCCTGCCAATGATTTAGAAATAGAAACAGTGAAAGAAAGACCAAAATATCACACTTTGACTAAAATCATTAGCTTGACCTCTTTCCAAGATGCTAAGAAGTGATTTTCACAAATATAGCTGTACCAAGGCTTATCAACTTTGATGCTGTAATTACCTAATTGCATAAGGTTTTAGTGTAATAAGATGATTGTACAAGAATTTCTAGAGTTTTTCAAGACGACATACTATCACAAAAGTAAGAAATAGAAAAAAAAAAAAAAAGAGTCAAATATCTCTAAAACTTGAGATTTTCGGCCATTAGTGCAGAGTCTCAATGGAACTAAGCATGAACAGGTTTTCCACACAGCGATTAGTTCATGACAATGAGACGATTTCCCAAGAGCACTTCATGCATATGATGATAACCAATGGTACTTTCTTTTATGGCAATCTACGTGCATGCAAGAGGGGAAGAATAGACCCAGCAATTGTAACATACAATATAATGAATGCATCAGTACCTTTGCCAAGACAGAGAACCTCATTAACAAAGAGATCAAATGCTTCACATTCTGGATTTTCAAAGGGATCTAAACATTCCCTACAAATGCAACTTCAATAGTGAGAGTGATATAAGATGTACAACGAATGAAACAGACAACAGATAAAACAAATAAATCAAATCATTTAGATCTCAGGGAAAAGGTTATGATTCATAGAAAGTCAAGCAAAAGAGGTGGGAAATGTTTGTTTCATATTTATTTTATGTACATCCTGTTAGAAAAACACCATTAACATGCACCAGTAAGTACTTCACACAATGTACGTAGCCAGATACACTATCAAGAGCAGAGAGCAAGATGTTGAATCGTTGCCTACTACTGTCATTTTAATAAAATTGGCAATTTCACTTGGTGCCGGCGTACACGACCAAACAACTAGCAGTCCAAATCAACAGTTGGAAGCGTAATTTCAATGTGAGTGACAGGGAAAATATAAACTAAAAAAAAAAAAATTACAAGCACACATAGGAAAGGTTTACCTCTCGATGATCTCTGATCGACTGTAGTTTGATAACATCTGCACACATAATATCTAACAACAGTTACTAGTTGTAATTATTACAAGTCTAGAATTAAAAAACAAGTCGGTTCTGCATATAGCTATAATGTTTTGTAAGCTTAATTATATAAATCAGCATATTTTGACAATGATACCGGATGTATTAAAAAATAGGCAACAAGAATCCGGAAGAGACGCAAAATGAAACAATACAAAAACTTAAGATTAGTGACATGAATAATAAACTCCAGATTAATTCTACATAATGTGAGAGTTTCCCTACGCTCTGAATTCAACGCTTGGCATCAAACCCATATTTGGCTTTCCCTTTTTAGCCCCGTCCAAATATTTATAACTAGCAGTACCTCATATGCCTGGATGACTCGGCGAATCATTGTATCAGAATCTGGCCCATCTCTATTCACGTCAGGATGGAATTGCTTCACCTTTGTTTAAATCATAGGAAAGAAATTAGGTCTACAACCACCAAACAATAAGTAATTATGAATTGTGGAAATCAAATACACTTTATTTGTGTTTTTACATATCCATGGCCTTGTCTATAATTACAATTCCAGTTCTGTATTTTTTCCAATACCCACCCAATAAATACTCCACCAAGCTGAGGCCAAATCACCTAAATGGCTTAGCTGAGTTCTTTATCAGCCCCTCAAAAAATAGTTCTTTATTAGCCGCCAAATCCACCCCCCGCGGCAAAAAAAAAAAAAAACCATAACTCAAAACTCAAATTTCTCTTATTTTCCTCCATTATCTTCGAAACTAAAAACAAAAAAACAGAGCATACGCTGATTCGAATAGGGTAAATGCATGTACTTTAGCTCGGAAAGCGGCTTTGAGCTCGGCGGCAGAACAGTCAGGCTCAACGCCGAGGACGACGTAAGCCGAAGTACTGGAAAGAGGAGCGTCCACTCCGATTCTCTCTCTGCAATTTGTATAATTCAGACTTGAAAGAGAAGAGGAAAGCAATTCTGGGTTTCTAAAATGGGAGGGAAAATGGTGACCGTTGGGATATATTACGGTTTTTCGAAACGGAAGAATTGAAGGGGTCGAACTGCAGAGAAGCAAACATTCCATCTCTCTCTCTCTCTCTCTCGGTGGCAAGAAGCAGGGCTCTGTAGACTGTAGTTCACATAAATTGCCAGTGGTTCAAACTTCAGACTATAAAGTGCTGCGGATGTGTGTTAGGTTCTCAATTTTCTTTCCTTTATTTTTTTTCTCGTATTTAATTTCTTTTTGGGTTGGCGGTCTCTCTCTCTCTCTCTCTCTCTCTCTCTCTCAACAATATACAATAAATATTAATTTATTTATTTGTTAGAAATCCTATTTATAATGATCCATGAAAACATTAATTTTATCCACGTTATTTTCCAAAAACCATTCACCTTTTATTTTTCTAATCTTTACTTATTGATATTACTTAACATTTATAGAAATTTATAAAATCTTTTAAACAAGAACTTTACTCTTATTTGACAACATACAAAAAGTCACATCATTTTAAACTAACATGAAAAGGTAAAGCAATTCTAGATATAAATTTGAGAAGCCTTAGATACACAAAGAGAGTATATACAAATAAATTTAAATTTTTGTGGCTTCATGTGATTCGTTAGATCTATTTTATAATAAAAATAACTTTATAATCTAACGTATTTCATCAAGTCACGTCAGTTTATGAGTTTACTTTTGTGTAATCTCTTTGTGACTAAAATATTTCTCCATAAATTTAGGGCGTGCAAGATCCTTGCACAAATTATTTGTTCAAAAAACTATATGAATAAATATTAGATAATTTTAAATTTTAAAGGTTAAAAATACTTCACCACACTTCAATTTATTTTCCCTAGATCTCAAAACAAATACCGAAAGCAATAATAATAATAATAAAAAGCATTAATTACCGGAACTAGAATTGTATCAAAGCTCAAATACAGACAAATTTGGAAAATATTCAAGTTTCAACAACTTGAGATTACACCCTTTGTCTTTCATATCCTTGTTCCTTCCATAACTTCTTCAACCTTTGTACGACCAAAGACATAGGTGGTCTTTTATGTGGATTCTCATCTGTGCACATCAACCCTGTGTCTATGATCTGGGAGCAGCATTGCCCAAGCCTCCTTTGTGCATCACTACTTGAGCCTGCCCCTGATTGCCTCCTGCTTTAATGAGGTGTCCAGAACATCCATTATACTGTTAGGAAATGCAGAGGCCACCCATTTCCTTAGATCCAGGCCAACGGAAAACAACTCACTTGTGGGCTTCTTTCGAGTCATCATCTCTAGCAGCATGACACCATAACTGTATACATCCCCTCTTGTTGAAACTTCAATTCCCTGCCCATATTCTGTTCAAAAGCAACTGTTTATGTCAGCAGCAACTGCTGCATGCATATACTCGAGGGTTCCTAAACTTAATAGAAATTTTATTACAAAAGTCTAATTAACTGACTTGGAGTTCAAATGATTGGTGACACAACAAGAATGAAATGAGTATTAGTTTGAATTTATTTTTTATTTTAGTTTTTGATTGATCATGACAATTTTTTCATAAAATCGAAAAAAGAGAAATATTCAAGTTTTTGACGAAACTTGAAAACCTCAAATTGAGAGAGAGATTGATATATGAAATGGGTTCAACAATCTTTATGATAATATTTAATGTTGTCTAAACAATTTAATATTATAGAGTCTGCCACTTCATATGTTCTAAAAAATTTAATTTTCTAGTTTGTAACCATGGTTTTCTTCCGCCACAAGTGAAGGCTATCAATAAAATTGGGATATCGTCCTCTTTCTTAAAAAAAAAAAAAAATTGTTTACCGCTCTCCTATTTAGAACGATCAAATTCAAGTAGAAATTTGAAACAATCGAGATCATATAAGACTAGTAAAACTTGTAGTAACGCTACTAGATATTAGTACTCATATCTGTTAGACGAGCTAATGATCACATGCATACCTGGGGCTATATAACCTACTGGTCCTCGTATGACACATGTTGTGCTAACGTATTCTTCTTGTTTGTCAGCTAAGATAAGCTTTCCTACCCCAAAATCTGCTACATGAGCCACCATATCACTGTCGAGAAGCACGTTTTGTGGCTTCAGATCACAATGCACAACCTGAGCCTCATGCAGATACTGCAATCCATGTGCAATATCCATCGCTATTCCCTGTCTGCAACGCAGTTTCAATTCACAACTGCCTATCTCCGATCCGTGGGGATAAAGATGCTGTTCCAAGTTCCCATTTCCCACATACTCCAGCACTATAGCCTTGAATTGTGAACTCCAAGCCGATTCAAGCAATCTAACCAGATTGCGGTGCTTGATTCCAGACATTATCTGACACTCCCTTTTGCATATTTTGTAACTCTGAACCGTCTCTCCATCTAAAACCTTCACTGCCACGACAGATTTTCCCTTGTCCATGATTGCTTTATAAACTGATCCAAAGCTACCCCTTCCCAGCAAGTTTTCCTCACTGAACCCATCTGTTGCAATTTCAAGTTCCCATTGTGTACAAGTCTGGTTTCCATGGTTGATGGGGAAAGCCAATACCATTGAATGTGATAAGTTAGTAGCTTCTTTCCTGAAGCAGCAGCAGAAAATAAAGACAGCTACCAGCACCAAAAACAATAAAGTACAGCTTACTGCAATTGCAATCACATAGGAACTTTTGTTTCTCCTCTGCTTTTGCTTCTGAACTTCACATGGAGGAAGACCAAGTTGTTCAGGGTCACCACACAACCCAAGATTCCCCATGAATGAGCTTCTATTGAACCTTCTAGTATTTGGAACTTCTCCTGTTAAGTTGTTATATGACAAATTAAGATTCTTGAGAGAATGCTCATTAATAAAGATCCACCTTGGAACTTTACCAGTTAATTGATTATGAGCCAAGTCCAGCACTGAAAGATAAGTGATCAGTTTCAAGTCCTCCGGGATTGTACCTTCAAGCATGTTTTTGGACAGGTTCAAATACAACAAAGATATGGAACTTGGTATGGCACCAGAAAGCCTATTCCCTGACAAGTCCATTGACTGTACATGCATCAGTTTGCCAATGGTTGCAGGCATCTCTCCTTGAAAGTTATTGTTTGAGAAGTTGAGTGAGAGTTCCAAGTTCGAAAATTTGCTGATCTCTACGGGAAAATATCCTTGCAAGGCATTGAAGGATAAATCAATAAGCATCATGCGAGAACATCGGGTGAGTTCGAGGGGAAGTTTTCCTGATAGGCGGTTTCCAGACAGGTAAAGATATCTCAGTTCAGAGAGATTACCAAGTGTAGAGGGAATCGACCCGCTAATCAAGTTATCACTCACATCCAGCAAACCAAGACTATCCATGTTTCCCATGTCCTCGGGAATTGGCCCAGAAAGTCCGTTTGTTCCCAAGTCTAACCTTTGCAACTGCTGAAGCTTTCCGAATGTTGTAGGTATTCTTCCATCCAAAAAGTTGCCCCACAGAGTTAAGTGCACAAGGCTGCTCAAGTTCCCAATACTTCCCGGTATCTCTCCTGTTATACGGTTATTCAAGAGATTGAAGTAATAAAATTCTTTCGAAAGAGCACCAATAGAAGCCTGTAGATTTCCGGAGAACAAACATGAAGCAAAGTTCAGTTTTTTTAGCAATGAACAGTTTGTGAGTGCTGTTAAGAAACTGAGGGAAGAGTTGTCAGAGCCGCCTCCCAGATCATTGCTATGAAAGTAGAGAATCTCAAGGTTCTTTAACTTCCCCAACTCTTGTGGAACGTCACCCTCTAATTTGTTCATGCTAAGATCAAGTAGTGTCAACTGAGAAAGATTCGAGAGGGATACTGGAATTTTCCCAGAGAAACTGTTGTTTAGCAAGTACAACCTCTGCAACTTTTGGAGCTTGTCACCAAGTTCTGAAGGGATTTCTCCACTTAGAAATTCTGAATCATCGAAATTTCACGTAAAGCAGTACAGTTACTTAACGAGGAAGGCATCGTTCCCTCGAGATAGTTCACGTGTAAGTACATGATCTCCAGCTTATCTAGAGCTCCAAGCTCTGAAGGGATCTTTCCTGTGAAGAAATTTGCAGCCAAGTTTAATTCTATTAGCTGTGTCAGCTTTGACAGAAACGACGGCATGTCTCCGGTGAGGTTGTTTACAGCGAGATTCAAGTGCGTCAGGTTCTTCATCGAGCCAAGTTCTTCAGGAATTCCAGATAGATAGTTGCTACTCAAGTCTAAGATTTCCGAACGTTGACAGCCTTGTAGTAAGGCTGGGATTTCACTCTCAAGAAGGTTTGTGCTTAGATTCAAATATACTAAATTTGGAAGCCTTCCCAAAGCAGTTGGAATTTCTCCATGGAAGCGGTTTCTGTATAAAGAAAGGGTGGTGAGAAGGGAAAGATTGGATAGGAATGATGAAATAATTCCTTGTAAGCCCATGTCAATAAGCTCAAGAGCTATGACCCGGTTTTGGAGGTGTGGATGGCATGTAATCCCTGTCCAGTTACAGAAGGAATTGGCTTTATTCCAAGCTTGGAGATAACCTCTTGGATCTCTTGTTATGGCTTCCTTGAATTTTAGAAGAGCTTGGCAATCAGTGACATCTCCACAGACAGATTCAGATGCTGCTGATGTCAGAACAAGTGAGATGCTTGAGATGAACAATATTACTGCTGTGACCTTATTGCATTCCATTATCTCTCTCTCTCTCTCTCTCGTTTATATTTGTATGGTTTGCTTTGAGATACTTTGCAGGAAATCACTTATTTATTGTCTATTCATGGAACCTGCTAGACAAGATTTAATTATCATTCAGGTATTAAGTTTGAGAATCTGATCTTGGCAAAGCAGGTGAGGAGGATTTTCTTTCCTTTTCTTGGTAGTTCTTGGTAGCTCAACGGAATAAATAGATTAGAAGCCTTGGAATCACTATCAATGGTTGTTGGGGGGCTAAGTGCATTTAATGCAACACAATATGACCCCTGGCTATAGCTACTAATGCCTGACTGCTCTCTCTGATTCCTACGAGTATAAGCTCATCAAGGGATTGAGTGTCCTGTCCTTTTATGTTTTACATTGGGTGTATTACATTGAGAGAAGGGTAAAGGAGAGCATATGCACTACATTGGGTGTTAAGATATAAAATAAATAATAAAATTTATCTCTTTTCATCAGCTAATTAAGTTTTTGAGATAACTGATGATTATACATAGTATCAAAGTAGAGGTTCTGAGTTCAAACCCTGACTCTATACTTTATCCAATATAATTAAATATTCAACTTGTTGGGCCACCTATTGAGGGAGAGTCTGGTCTATACGTGAGTGGAGTATTAAGATATAAAATAAATAATAAAATCTACATTTTCTCATCAACTTAAACTTTTGGGATAAATGATAAAATTACTCAATGGAAAAGAGGGGATGAATGTAATTCCCACCAATACTGGAAGTGAGAAG
Organism: Pterocarya stenoptera; assembly: GCA_003123785.1. Taxonomy (NCBI): domain Eukaryota; kingdom Viridiplantae; phylum Streptophyta; class Magnoliopsida; order Fagales; family Juglandaceae; genus Pterocarya; species Pterocarya stenoptera. Next base: position 12,636 of record QEOT01008373.1, on the reverse strand, counting down.
GGCAGGTATATTGCCAAGATTCTTTGGATCAATTGGCAACACATTAATTTCTCTCATCAAGAGAACCAATGATCGAATCCCCCTCCCCTATGTAAAAAAAAAAAAAAAAAGGAAAGGACAGACATAAAATGGAAGAAATGCTTTAAATTTTAACTAAATTATTATGGCAACAAAATTTGTATATAGTATTCTTCTACACCAACTGAAGAACCAAATTGATGTAATCTAGTCCCTACATGATACTCGAGAATTAATGATGATCTAGAGTTTCTGCCACTACTTCTGAGTTCTGAGTCTCCTTTCGATCTGCGAGAAAAGTGGCAGAAACTTCAGCAGCAGAGGGGTTTGTTGTGTGAAAGCTTAGTTCATTAAAATGAGCTCTGCTTTCAATGCATTTATGTGTATGTTGGCAGTATATGCTACATGTTTTAAATGTTATCTAACACTAACAGACCAAGTTAGCCGCCTGAAGTCAACATTATAATTGCTGTCATTCTCTTGGTAGTTTCAACATATTAAATAACCCTTCTTCGAAAGAGGAAATCAATTAGACGTTTTTAAACTCCTTTTCTTTTTTTTTTCTTTTTTATTTTTTTCCAAATTCTGAAGTTTAAAGTAAGAAAAAAATAGACATAAAATGAATCTTATAATATTTATAACTGTATAAGATCGGGATTTTTAGGAAAACATTAATGCTTAATAAATGTTGTAGAAGTTGATTTATATGTCTATCCTTCTTCTTATTTTAGATCTTTATATGTAATTCAGATAAGAATTCAAGGTATCTTAATGCTATTTGCTCTTCTTTCAATAGAAAAAGAAAAAAAAGTATTAAGTAGTGGAACTCATCCAACTTGTAATTGACACTTTGTCATTTTTATAGATGGGTTCCAGTTTAGAAGAAAATTCAGTCGTATCAATACTATTCAATCCCATTAATTGCTCAACAAATTTCTTCTCCCATCTAAGCTCTCTTGCCTTTAATGGAAAACAAGGTCGAGGAAAACCAAGCAAGAAGTTTAATCAATACCATGGATTCTAAACTTCATTTCTTTTGGGTTTATGTTGTCCATATCTAGAAGAAATTGCAGTCTTCTGTTTACAAATCTTTCCTAAGCCTTCAATTCTTGGGGACACCTTGGGTCTTTTAGGGCCGGTTTGGTTCCACAAAACCAACCTATTTCATCTCATATAATCATTACAACTTTTTCAAACTCTTACACAAAATATAATAAACAATTAAATTTTTTCAAATCTCAAAACAAAAATAATATTAAAAAATAAGATTACAACAATACTTTATTCAACTTTTAACAAAACATCTCATTTGAATTGCGTAACAAAACGAGGCCATAATCCTCTTCCCAAGCAGTTCTTCAAAATTAATTGAATTTTGGACCCTGTATTAAAGCAGAGTTTTAATGTGGTTTGAAAAACATAGCAAACCAATTTCTCTAGATCCCCAGCTTTTGTTTCATGTCAAAAGCTTTAGTTTTATATTCAAGAGAAAATCACAGCCCTAGGAAAAGACATTGACCATGTGCAACTCCAACCTCCATCAATGGAAACATTCAGAGAACTTCAAGAACAATACATAAGGGAAGATAAACTCTGGAAGCAATAATAACGGGTTAAAGGGTTGACTGCCATTATCCTAAGTACCAAAATTTCCAATCCTTCTGCGCTTTTGTGCTTATTTTCAGCAGCTCCATCCATGCTTCCACCCAACCCACTATTCTTGATGACCTCTCAATGGCATTGGCTTGCTTCCTCCTGTCGTAAGTCCCGAGGATAGTTAGGCACTCTGTTCTCTTTCTTTGCATCGTGAACTTCTGCTCTGTTTTACAACTCTGGTCATCAAAAGCCTTGGTCCAGACAGTATTTATAGCTTTATTTTACAAACGTCAAAGATGAAATGGTTAAAACACTCTGAAACTCTTTCAAGCCATGTCAGTGACTGTCTTCCTTACATAAGGCTGAAAACCATTTTTATCTCTGATTTGAGGGAATGCTTCTCTCTCTAAGATTGGAAACGCCACACTGAGCAGTTTGCATGTGCCTGGAAAGTGGATATGTGTGTGCTTGTGAACTTGCCTAGGCGCACGGGGACGGAGCGAGAGAAAAAACATGGCATGTAATATGCAGCAGGATCGTGAACAAAGAAATTAACTTCTGTCAAGTGTAATGTAACTTAATCATTTCCGAGACTTAAAAGATTAAAAGATCATGATCTACAGGTTTTCTGCTAATTTCTTCCCTCTGCATTTTCCTACCAAGTATGCTAAGTGGGCAAAACCACTTAAACTATGAACCAGCTAACAATTCAAAATTTCAATGAAAAATGTTTAGTCTACACAGAATCTTACACAAGAAAGTCTACATGCCGACATGGTTTAATCTAATTCATTAGAGTATAAAACAATTTTTACGGAAAGTAGATCTGACGTATCACATTTCATGTCAGTGTGTAAATTTCTCTGTGTAAGATTTGTATGTAGACCTAAAACTTCTCAAAATCAATTAGACAATTATATATGAGAGAGAGATTATCAGTATAAAGACTGACTACTAGAAAGTGTACATTTGAGTGTATAACAGATTAGGCCATTGCTTATCACCCATCCTGATCCATGTAAAAGAGAATGAACCTCTTATCTGGAACATATCCTTCGTCTGTCAAGTGTCTAAACAACCCTGCCAAAAGCCCATATATGTTCTCAGCTTGAGGATGCATTCTGCCCCCGACAACAAAGCTGTGGATTTTATTTTCCATCTCAATCCAACTTATACCTGTTTCTTTTGCCACCCCCATATCCTTCATTCTCTTAATAGTCCTGGCTCTCTCTTTCCACCTGCCTTCAGAAGAATATATATTGGCCAATAAAATGTATGGTGCTGAGCTTTCAGGTGCTGCCAAAAGCAACTGATCAGCAGCATATTTTCCCATCTCTGAATCTCCTTGAATGCTACAAGCACCAAGCAATGCTTGCCAAATATCTAAACCAGGATTCTCAGGTAATCCCTCGATAAACTTTCTAGCTTCATTCAGAAGTCCAGCTCGACCCAACATGTCAACAACACAAGCATAGTGTTCTGATCTTGGACTCAACCCATGATCTTTAGCCATGGATTCTAACAACTGCATGCCCCTTTGAACTAAGCCAACATGGCTGCAAGCATGGAGCAAAGACAGAAATGTCACGTCTGTTGGCTGTATGCCTTCCAACCTCATATGTTCATACATTTGTAATGCTTTGGAGCCATCCCCATGACGGGCAAAAGCTGCGATTAAGGAGTTCCATGAGACAGAGTTCCTTTTAGGCATTTGAGTGAAGACCTTTACCGAATCCTCCAGATCTCCACACTTAGAATACATGTTTATAAGCCCATTACTGACAAAAATATTACAACTGAAGTTCCTTTTGATAGCTAAAGAGTGAATTTGCGTACCAAAACCTAATGAAGTATCAACTCCAAATGCCCCAAGAACAGCTGAAACCATGTCAGGGTCAACCTCAATTCCTGCCTTCACAATTTTAGTGAAAATTTGTATAGCCTCTTCCTCAAATCCATTTTGGGCAAAACCCACGAGGATAACAGTCAAGGCAACCTCATCAAATTCTGTTGTAGACTCAAAGATCTTCCATGCATCTTTTACACTACCACACTTTGAATACATGTCCATTAGAGCACTCTCAATGCAAAAGTCTGATTGAATTCCCAATTTCCAAAGGAGCCCATGAATTTGAAGCCCTTCCTTTAGTGCCTGCAAACCTGAACATGCCATAAGGGAGCTCAAGTATGTCAAAGAATTAGGATCAACTGAACCACAACGCATCTCTACGAAAAGATTCAAACTGTCTTCATGGAACCCATTCTGTGCAAGGCCTGAGATTACGGCCGTCCAAGTAGTAACATTCCTTTCAAGCATTTCATCAAAAACCTGCCTTCCGGAGCTAAAACACCCACATCTATAATAAGCCGTTATCAAAGCATTCCCCACTGCAATTTCCTGCAAGTAGCCACTTGAAATTACTAGACCATGCATCATTTTACTTACATAACAAAACTCAGGTCCATCACAAGCTGATAAAATCGTAGTCAAAGTAGCTTTATCAAATTGATAAAAGCCAGATTCGCACATTCTTTTGAATAACCCAAACCCAGTATCAAACTCCCCATTTCTTAAAAACCCAGAAATAATTGTATTCCATGAAACGGTATCTTTCATAGGCATATAGCTAAACAGTTTAACTGCATTTGACAATTCTCCGGATTTCAAGTACATAGACAGGAGGGAATTCCAAACAACTAGGGCGCTCCGGATATTAACCCGGTTCTCGGGGTCGAAAAATTCAAAGTTTTTCATGACCGAGGCATGGATGGAAGAACCCAAATGCAGTAGACATTCTTTTCCACAAATGTATAAGAGTAGGCTTATGTCTGAGTGGTCGAGGACAAATATTGAGATTTCTGAAACTGGGTTCTGGTGGGTTTGGGTTCTGAAGGGAGAGAGAAAACGGGAAGCCCAAGCGGGAGAGTGGGATCTGAGTTTGTGGAAGATCCATTTGGATTTCATCCATGAAAATGGGACAGTGACACCTACTGTTTTTGTCTATGAGAAGCAACGGTCTTGCTTCTCCAACGTTCGGTTTCAGTGTAGTGCACGTGCGCGGGAGGCGGGAGAGAGAGAGAGAGGGCGGATATATTTGGGGTAGATTTGATGGAAAAGGACTCGAAATGGACAGTATTCCTTTGTGCTCGTTCGTTTAAACAACACAACTCCAACCACTTCATCGATCGAACACAAATGTTTGGGTGAATGAAATTTCTTGAATTTTTTTTGTGTAATTAGTTGAGTTGTGAATCTTGCATGGCTATCCACAGTGATAAATGATAGTTACAATCGTAAGTGTGAAAGAATCATGCAATCACTTTAAAATAAATAAATAAATACAACACCCACATAAAAAAATTAATATTTTAATAATATACCCATCTTTTTCAAAACGATTGCACGATTCTTACACACTCCGCGACTATATGTAGCGGATCTTCAAGTTTCAGTTTACAAACAGACCTTAATTGCTTTTTTTTTTTTTTGGTTTTGTTTTAATCATGCTTAAATTCACCTTCATGTTTCATTTAACCAAATATCTTCAAGTCGTGTATGAATTGAAGTTGCACCAAAGCTTTCCTTCATGTTAGATGTGGCTAATACTCATCAGCAGGGCACAGTTCTAGTTGGAAAAAAAAATGATAAACCACATAAGTCAGCCAGGGCCTGTAGGCCAAATCCCAAATACCTGGGATAACATGGTTGGATGTAACATGCGTTGCATGCGGCATGCAGACAGGAAGGGGAACGTTGTGGACGAGGTTATGGGCACATGAAGAATGAAGAGTACACTGGATGGACTGAGTCGCGTGCAGTTGCGAGTTTTACGTTACTTCTATTTCCGATTATTTTGATTTCCGTTGTGATGCTCTATTTTATGTATGTGTGTGTGTTCTGTTTTACGTGTAAGTCGGTTTTAAAGTATTTGTTATCACGTTCATTTTCTGTTTTACGTGTAAGTCGGTTTTAAAGTATTTGTTATCAGTTTTCCTTTAAGGTCGGGTTTCTTGTAAGTGGCTTGCTATTTAAGCAGCCAGAATTATCAATGAAGGACAAGAAATCACTTGCATTCAATTTTGCGGTACTTTCTCACCCGAAGAGAAAACTTCACTTAACCATTGAATATTGTTGGGACCTATCATTGGCCTTAGAGCCGGGTTACTAATGGGAACTAACAAGGAGCGTATTGAGCACTTGGAGTTTGGACTCGATGCAGTTCAGGAAGGACTACAGCGAATGGAGGAAGCTATCAATCGACTATCAAATGTGTTGATTGCAAATCCGGAGAACCCCAACCACGGCAACCATCACCGAGAAGGCAACGATGGAGGACGGCTGGTTGTATCATCCAAAACAGCAAAGCTTGAATTTCCTCGATTTTCAGGAGATGATCCGACGGAGTGGTTCAATTGTGTGAACCAATTTTTTGAGTTCCAGAATATTCTCAAAGCCCAAAGAGTTTCTTTAGCTTCTTACCACTTGGAAGGCGAGGCCAACCAGTGGTGGCAGTGGACCGTAGAACATTTCAAGAAGAAGGACACGCTCTCTCATGGAAAAATTTTAGAGACGAACTTTGGGCTCGCTTTGGGCCGTCGGAGTGTGAAGATTTTGATGAAGCTCTTTCAAGAGTAAGGCAGGTTGGTTCTTTGAGTGATTACCAGCGGGAATTCGAGCGCTTGGGCAATCGAGTACAAGGATGGACGCAAAGAGCTCTTGTAGGAACTTTTATGGGTGGCCTCAAGACGGACATCTCGGATGGCATACGGATGTTTAAACCACAGACATTAAAAGAGGCCATTAGTTTAGCGAGAATGAAGGATGACCAGCTGGCGAGACAACCGAAGTTTGTAAGATCTACACCACCATTGCGGGCCCCCTGGCTCTTCCCCCTACTAACCGGATAGCACCACCATCCCCTTCCATTCCCATGCGACGACTTACTTGGAAAGAGATGCAGCGGAGACGAGCTCAAAACTTATGCTTCAATTGCAATGACCGTTTTACTGCAGGACACAAGTGCCAAGGGCCTCGGATACTCATGCTCGAGAATTGCGAGGATAACGGCAACCTATTGTGCGATGCTGTCAACGAAGAACAACAAGCTGAAGAGAATCACGAAGGGCCTCCTGAACCCGAAATCACATTGCATGCATTAACAGGATGGACCGCACCCAAGACCATGCGGATAACTGCGAGGATCGGCTCTCATAATATCATCGTATTAATAGATAGCGGGTCAACTCACAACTTCATCAGTGAACGAGTGGCCAACGGGCTACAACTGCCAGTGGTGCCAACCGAGACTTTCACCGTGCGAATAACTAATGGCTAGAAACTAAAATGCCAGGGACGTTTCGAGGAGGTACGGGTGGACTTGCAAGGCACTTTTTTCTCTTTAACTCTCTATTCCCTTCCTCTTACAGGGCTAGATTTAGTCTTGGGAATCCAATGGCTTGAAATGCTAGGATCCGTGGTTTGCAACTGGAAGCAGTTAACCATGGAGTTTCTTTGGGAGAACCAGA